>JAEIHY010006572.1:0-34026 GCA_018904565.1 Drosophila tsacasi
AAAGAGGCATCTTGTAGATACAAAGTTCTTAGGTATCTTTATGATTTGAAGTTACCTTTAGTTTGGTATAGTTTAATTTGTATTTTTAATTTAATAACTTTGATAAAGGTTAAGCCTGTTTTATATTTATTTAACAATGTAGATATTTTACTTTGAGATACCTCTTTACCACCTCAAGAGTATCCCTGCGTCATTACTCCCAGAAACACAACTCCGGCTCACTCGCTTTTGCGACTTCTTGAAGTTCGTTGTTGATTTTATTGAATTGTTTAATTATTAAGCAACATTTGATTGATTGCGAATTCCGTATCATTTGTTGTTATGTTTTTTTAAGCTTTCTCGTGCCGCTGCCACTGTTCGTTGTTGGTGTCCGTTGTTAATGTTGTTACAGTTGTTATAAATGGTTATATGTGTTTTTCTCTTTTTCTTCGCATATCTTTTGATCATTTTGTCGTTCGCTCTCATTATTGTTATTACTTTTCAATCACTATTTATTTTTTATGGTTTTGTCTTTCCTTTTTGGCAGTCATTATTGCAAACGCTTTTTGACCCAATTTCATGGAAACATTTGGCATTGAATGGCGACTTCCAAATACCTCAAGCATGGCCTGGTGAAAGAAATAAATGGCTGAGAAGCTGAAAGCGAGTTGGCTTGGTTCAAAGGGTTCTGTTCTGCATACAATATAGCCCCCGAGCCACGTCCACAGCCCCGCTTGGCCATAAATTTGCAGCCATGACAATGTTGCCAACTGGCAACTGCTGGGCCCTGAATGAACTACCGATGGTCACCATATGAACTACAAACGGCCATTAAATGGCGGGGAACAAAGTGGAAGGGGCGGGCAGCGGGCAATGGGGAGTGGGGAGTGGGGAAAAGCGGTTTAAATGGCATCGTGAAAAATCCAAACAATTTTTACACATTTTTTCTAGCCATTTTTCCGTTGAAGTTGTTGGTGCTATATTGGCTGCGCATTTTTATTTTGTCGCACTTCGCGTGAGGAGCGTCCTGGGAATGCACAGTGGGGCCAATGCTGACATATTGTATTGAAAACCATATTACATTTATTTTATATTGATTAATGTTGAACTATTTTTATTTTATTTCATTAAGGATGGAAGTCCAAATAAAATTGAATTGAATTTGAAAGTTTAAGTTACCATGTGCATCACAAATCAAATTAAAACTTAATCAACTAAATGTTTGAATGAGTTTAATAGCTTTAATTGATTAATCATTATTTTTTATTTACAAATTAGAATTGTATTATACGTTGAAAAGGTTTTTTTTCAAATAAAGTGGTTATTTATCACACGGAACTGTTTTTAAATAATATTTTATTATAATTTTTTATATTTTAAATAATATGTTATCTTACCATTTTAGATATTTAGTGTTCCTTTGAAGCTAAATATGGCTAAGATATTTTAACATAAATATACGTTATATAATAACTTATTTATCTCTGGGCTTAGACCCACCGTGAGCAGTGTGGCAGTCGTAATTCAGCCATTTCGCTTTCATTAGCTGCTCACCCAAATGGCCGCCCGGATTTCTGCTGTTGTTGATGCTCCGTTGTTGGTGTTGTTATTGCCGTCAGACATTATCCTTTTTGGCGCTGATAGGCGCAACATTTTTGGTTCTTTGCATTGATAAAGTGTGCCGTAGCTTGGGGTTAATGTCGTGCCAATGATTTAGCACCTTGTTACAGAGCCCGAAAAAGGAGTGCAAACCCAGCCCAGTCCCAGCCCAGTCGCGAGCTAAAAGCCCAGTCCCAAGCCGAACCCGATCCGATCCGATCCGATTCGACTCTTAATTGCACTGATCGTGTGGACAGGCTGAAGGAGCGGAGCCCTAAGCCCAGGAACCAGCGGCGATGCGGAGGGCAGGCCACCTTGGGCGCGTGGCGAATGTGTTTTGTGTGGGTGCTCGCACTGATTTGTTGTGATAAATAAGTGGCAGCCTATAGTTCTACCAATAGATAAGAGAAGATATTGAAGGAGAGGAAAAAGAGAAGAAAATGGTAAAATTATAAAAATATATTAATAATAATAACAAAAATATTTGCTGCATAAGTCTATATATTTCTCAATAATATCCTACCTAAACAAGTTTTCATTTAAACATTTACTGGTGTAGTGTTAGCTAAATCAAATCAAAAATACATTCGAAAATGTAATTAATTTAAATTACTATAAAGAAAGAAATATTCTAGGTATATTTTATCCTTAAATCTCCCTAAAATGTTTCATTTTAAGTTTATTTGATGATATGATTTGACCCAATTTTTTATACCACACTTTTAGGTAGCTAATTTAATTATTGAAAACTCCTTGATAGTTATATTGCACTTCCCATCGAAGAATCATAAGCCTATGCTAATTCTAAAAAATAAAATAAAAAATAATAACAAAAGATATTTTGCTAAATTTTTGTCGAATGATCTTTCTGAGCTATCTAAATTTCTAAAATTCGTTGATGGCTTTGATTCTGCTATCAATATTTTTGATGTATATATCCATACCAATCCGATACCAATTTCTTGGGTCCCATCCCTAGAAGAAAGGCGTATGAGAGGGCTTAGGTATGCATAACTTCATACCTCGCTGGTGTGGATTTTCATTAAAATTTTTTAGATTTTTGTGTAGCGGTCGCCTTCTTCTTCTTAATAAGAACAAACAGGCCGTTGAGTACGGACAATCGGTTGGCGCCCCATGGTGCCCCATATATTAATATATATGTATATGGATATACCGGATTCTGGATTCTGTTCTTGGTTAATCCCCAGAAGAGCCCGCGAAAGACATAAAATTTGATTATTTATGGATGGCACTGGGCCAGCATATCCTGCGGCCGTTCTTTTCATATTCCCCCATATATTCATTGGCATTTATGACACGACCAAAAAGATTCCAATTGTTTCTGCCGGCCTCCCGTTCTGTCTGTTAGTCCGTCCGTCTGACTGTCTGCCCGCCTGTCTGCCTGTCTCTCTCCTGTCTCAGACTCCCTGTCTGTTTCTGTCTCTGTCCCCCTGTCCAAGTGTAAGGCATGGCCGGAATGGGCTTTGATTAACCTTAAGCGCATAAATAGTGGATTCAATCAGAGACAGCCGGAGCAGCGGAGTTCATGAGGTACAATGGGATGAGTAGGTTTATTTTCAGTGAAAACAAATTATTGCAAGCTTTAAATAATTTCGAAAACCATGATAATATAATAAGGGAATACAAAAGTTCATTTTGTAGTATAATACTTATTGTAAGTTTTTTTTTAAGTTGTCACTTATTTTCCATTCCTATTGTTCATCATACTTAAGGATTTTACTGTCATACTTTTATCACATACTTTACACAAACTATTATAGTAAATTTAAATCTATTTTTATGAATATGTATATCTAATACTTTAGGTTAACATTTTTTCTTTTAACTTATTATCAGTGCTGAAAGTTTTCCTATTAGTTAGTAATTGTACTTGCAGGTGCCATAATTTATTTTCATTTAAAATTTGGAATCAAATCGACTTCCGTAAGAGAAACTCTTGATATTCTGATTATATATTTACTCCATGTTTCTTAGGTCCTAAAGTTTACCCCTTAATTTTACTCTTTGCCCCACTGTGCTTTGGGCAACCGGTCTGAGTCGATCGGTCCCCGAAGTGCTGCTCTCCAACTCATTAGGTTCGATTCTTCTTCTGGGGGCCTTCGTAAGAAACTTTTTGCGGCAACGTCATTGTTATTGTTGTTGTATCTGGGAAGGAGTGACTCCGGTTATTGTTGCTTTTGCTGTTGCTGTTGCCATTGTTTGACCATACGGATACAGTAACAACTGTGGATGCGCTTTTGTCATTCGTGTGGACGCAGATGCATGGATATGGATATATCGGCTGGGAAAATGGAGAGGGAAATGTTGCTGCTCTATTGATTATTGGATATTGATTGCTGGTGCTGCCTTTTAATTCGAGGCAGGCAGCAACAAGCGACGGGAAGAAAGAAAGAAATCATTTTCCCCCCATGAAAACATTCCAAGACAAGTGGTTGGCAGTGGACGGGTCGCCACTTGGTCTGGCTAAGACCAGACAGGCTGGAACCACCAGCTGTGTGCGAGTGCGAGACGCTCATATACCCAGCCAGGAACACAGGAAAAAAACATGTTGAACTTACAAGAGTGTCTTATAAGAATATTTCATTATAAATAGTTCTGGAATAAAGCTCTTATCATGCCATTAAGTCTTTGTATAACTTTGACCAAATAACTTACCTTTATTTTGATTTATTCCGCTCAAATCAAAGTGAAAGATTACCTTCAAATATTTCTGCGAATACTAAAAAATGTTCTCTGTGCACTCCACTTAACTGCCATCGAAATGCGTTTCATACAAAGTCATCGTGGCCGTTGTGGAAATGACAGTCGCCACTTTATATACTTGTATGTGGGGCTGATCAATGGCCGGATCGCTTCGGTCTGGCCCTTGTCTTTGAGAAATGCATTTCCATATTGTTTTGATCTCGGAATTCGTTCGAATTTCCAGCACATACGACAACAATTTTGACAGTTCATTTGGAAATTCCGTGGAACTCGCCGGCGAGATAAGGTTAATTGAGTTATTTTGGCCCTGACAGTTGATTAGTTTGGGGCACCGATCCCCAAGCCCGGACATGGCACACGGCGCGACTTGGATAAGTGGAAAATTATTATTCAAGTTGCCCCATTAGGCTGCTCCTTGGCCTTTGTGGCAAGAGTCCCCCACGCATCCGCGAACCCAACGCGAATTTTATGCAAATTTATTTGACTCTCTGGCATGCCCTTTCTGAGAGTGGTGTTCTTAAGGTGAGTGGTTTGCCAAAGGTTTAATCTTGAATTACTGGATTTGCCACAGTAGAGTCTGATCTTTTGAATGGTTACATAATCAACTAAATAATGTAAAATTCTATTAAAAAATTCTTTAAAAATATGACTCACTCTTAACTCTTAAAACAGCAACTAGTTTTAAAGGGCATTTAAGTTTTTGGTAAAAGCTAAGTTTTCTTTCCTGAAGCATATGCAAAAGACTTTCCCAGCGATCTGGCGGGCAGGATAAAAGATTCAATTACGGAGATCCGTGTGACTTCGCGTCGAGTAGGCACAACATGTAAACAACAAAACACAGGAGTTACGCAAAAGGCAGAAACCCATCAAAATGATGGATGACACTTTGATGGTATGCTGCTCCTGCACTTCAGGAAACCGCAATTGGCAAACGCCAGCTGCGCAAAAAATCAAAAAATAAATTAAAAATCAACAAACAGTAGTCAAGACGATCGATGTCAATGAATCTGAGATGCATGCAAATTCGAGCTCACCGATGCCAATTGTCTTGGATTCGCATTCGCAAAAAGAAAATAGGCATCTTCGTTACGCATCGAGTTCAAATGTCACACGATCGATCCCCGATTTGAAACGAATGACGGGTGGTAGTTTCCCTGCCTCCTGCGATGCTTTTCTTTCTTTGATTTTCGCCACGGTTGCAATTCTCCTTTGTTGGGCAATGAAACTCAATCTTTGAATACACTTCTGCGCCGCATTTGCATATAGATCGCTCGCAAGATCGCGTACTCACACTTGATTGGTTTTGAATGGTCATAGAAATCAAAGCAAATTTCGGACTGGGGGTAAAGCGATACTTTATTGAATTGTTAGTTAGGATTGCTCTTTTTTGCGATCCTCGGGAGGAGTTGTGTGATCCTTTGGCGAAAATGTCATTTGATTCAGGGCCATTGCTCATTTCTTGGGGGGAAAACCACTAACGACATTTTAAGTGCTCGCAAAAATGATAGCAGAGATCTTTATAGTCTTTGGTCTTCGTGATTGAGATAGGCACTTACATCTCTCAGATTTCGCAATCCCTTTCGGGAGGGCATGAGAAGTTTGAATGATCGTTCAGAGGGATCTTTAAATAAATTGTAGTAAAATATATTTTACATATTACCATATGAGATTATTATTAACTGCTTGTAACCTTTTTCTAGACATAAAGCTTTAGATCAGCTATGGAAATTCTATACAATGTAATCAAATTTAATTTTTACTCCTTTCAAAATCTCAAAGTACATCATAATTCCCTCTTTGGCGCCTTTTTCGAGGACAAAATGTCGATTTCTTATTTTCGCTTTGCATGTTATTGCAATTACGAATTCATTGTTCGCATTCGAATGCAAAAATCAAACCCCTTGCCGGTTCTCAGACTGATCTGCTCTACTTTGAGGCTGAGCCAAAGTCTGATGCCAATAAATAAACAACAAAGGAGTTAAACTCAACTCTTCCTCTGATGGCGCGACCTTTCCCAAAAAAATCTTAGGAGGATAGAATTGACAATTACATGCTTGCAAATTTTTTGTTCGCAACCTTTCGAACTCAATTATTTCAGACCTTTTGATCCGATCGAAAGGGCAAGAGCAGCGATCGAAGATCAGCGAGCGCAAAACTCAATCAGTCGGCCTCGACTCGACCCCAACCCCTTTGTCATTCTTGTGTTTTATTCGCCAATGCAAAAAGGTGCGTGACCCTTTTTCCCTTTTCATTATTATTTTTGTCAACTGCGCAGGTGAGGTTGCCTTTGCCGAACATCTTTGGAGGGGTTGTCCCGATCCAGGCGCATCGATTTGATTTTGTACGAATGTGAAAAAAGGGTTCGCGACCCGCGACCTTTTTCTTACAATTGATTCCCTAACGAAGGCGAATTTCGCAACTTTCTTTAATTTCGTTTGACATTTTGTCCTAGAATTTCGGGGTTATTGTGTCTGTTCTGGAAATAGTTTTGAATTAGATTTGGAACTCATAAATCAATTTTGACAATCAGTGCAATCGGTTTCGTTAAGTATAATATCGAAAGTACTAAGAAAATTCAATGTATCAAACTCCTCCGCTATTCCTTAATTTAAATTATTTTTTAGCTTTAATAAATAAAGGATAAATATTAAGACTAGGTTATCCGAATCAAGTTAGTTTATTATTATTATTTACACAAAGTAAAATAGTTTGAGTTCTATAAAACGACAACTATGGTCAATTTAGCAAATCGCATGTTACACCATTTTAAATATTTAATATAAAAATAACGAGTAAATGTAATAACATTACAAAGTTTAGAATTGCTTGCATACTTAAGTCAATCAATTTATTTCTTTTTACTAAATTTTACAACTGTGATTATTTATGTATTTATAGATTTAATAGGGTTTAAATTTTGGAAAAGTTACTAGTCTACAGTAAGAGGAATAAATATTTACTAAAAACAATAAATTCCAAGTCAAATTAATTTTTATCGGGCTTTACCCTATATCTGAAAAGTATAAAAACTAAGTAATTTAAGTATGTAATATGATATTATAAGTTTGGTTAAGAATTCAAGATCTTAAGCTCATTGTCAACCAGAGAATCGATCTAGACCAGTGAGGCTGATATGTATGATACACAATAAATGAAGAAATTGTAGTAATAATAATATTGTTGGATACCTAAATAACATTTAAATGTTAAACTACTGTACAATGAGTATCATAAACACATTTGTATTGTATTAGCATCGTGCGAACTAGATTCGTATTATATCCGGGTTCTATTTACATATATCTCACAGAAAAATCGGTGGCTCGGCAAGGCAGAAATTCCCATAATTTGCATGCGGCTTCTAATTATACAAATCGCCGCTTAGCTGCGGTCATTTAAATCCGGCCATGGCTAACTTGCCCTGTCCCGGCGATCCTATCTGCGGGATCTGTCGCTGGGCTGATAAGTGAAAGCCGGCTTAGGGAGCGGCTTACTCCTTCCTGTTGTTGTCTTTGCGGCAGGAACACCAGCTGGACTGGAATCGAGCCTGGGAAAGTCCGATGCGTGCTTCAGGTGTTTCTCCCTCGGTGTCCCCGATGTCATCCTAGGACTGTACTCGCCCGGGGCTCTACCTGTTCTGTGTGGGCATTGTCTTGGCTTTAACTACCTTTTATTTGGGAAATTCCCAAAACAAATGAAAATAAAGTGCAGGGCATAACAAAAGTCAAATGGCTTCGGGGCACGGGCTCGGCCTGAACTGGGAACTGTGTGCAGCTCGGGGAGACCAAGGATCGGAGAGCTGAGACCCGGGAACCGAACGAGATCAGTTACCACCACTGAGTAGGTGGCCATTGTTTGCACTGTCTTGCGCTCCGTCTCGCTCCCTCCCGCTGGGCACGCAAGTGATCCTCGCGCAGTGCCCGTATCTCTGTCCCGCTCTCATTGTGCGTGTTCTTGTCGATCGCCTGCTACTTTATTGGTTCTCTCTTTTGTCATTCCTCTTTCTCTTCTCTGGCTGTTGTTCTTCTTCGCCGGCTCTTCTTCGTTTTCTTCTGGCGACAGACTGTCTGGCGCGTCGGCGTCAGGGTATCATGGTGCGCGTACTTGATCTCTTATATATGTTTGTACATAGGGCTTACATAGGCAAATGTATCCCGTCCCTCTCTGCCCTTCCCTTACTCTCTTCCTTCTGATCTGACATAATGTATCATTTATATTACGGGATTACGGATTCAGACTCGAGTGCACTTACAGAAATCCATGAGAATTGTATTTTGCTAACTATTCTCTGGGTTGAGCGGGATATTGTTTATTGTATTTCAATTGTTATAATAGTACTATGGCTGAATCTCCTTATAAAATACTTATTTGAGAGAAAAGATTGTCCTTTGTAAAAATATAATGAAACTGATATAATGGAGTACTAATGATTAAAGTCATAATACTGTATTATTTAAGTTATTATTTTTATTTACTGATCTGCATCAGTATTTGTCCTTCATTTCGCCTATTTCGGTCATCTTTAAAAGCTATCTATATGAAACTTTACTAATCTTAATTCCAATCTTAAAATATATGTGTGTTATATCTACCCAGATCAAGTTTAAAATCTTTTACCTTAAAATGAATAGCATCATTTAAAAAATTTGGAAATATTTTGTCTGAAAATATATTTTGACAAAGAAATTTGTCAATTTATTATTGGGTATAAAAACGGCGGATATTTGAATATTATAGTTTTTATTATAGTCAATTTATTATTTCTAAAAATAGGAGTGCCTATATAGGCAGTCTAGAACATAAAAGATACTTTTTAAATTAAGTTCAATGTAATAGCAATACTTTATATAGTGTTAAATAAATTCGGGTTATGAAGAATATAAAAAAAATATAAAGAAAAATTAATTAGACAAATTAATATCTTTTATAACATGAACCTCATTTATTATTTACTTTACAAATTCAAAAGGTTACCATCAAAAACTAAACACAGTCGGTAATTTCTATTGTCATTGCAGTACAACTTCAAAGGGACTTGTACATACATTCATATTAGTTTTCTATTATCTTGGTTTCCCTTCAATCAGTGGCACTTTTAGCATGTCAACCTCGATAAAGTGAACGTCTTTTGAATTGTAACCATTCCAGTAACCATTGTGATCAAGCTGAATATTTCCTTTCACACTCTTTTACGGGTCGGGGGACTTTATAGAGCTCTATAATGTGAAGCGAGATTCTACCCTTACAACTTCGCCAGGCAGTGGCCTATTGACGGTGGATCCTTTTGTCTCTGGCCCCGGCTATCAAACCAAATGACACTCCAATTTGGAGAGGCATTTCCACATTAATAAGCAGCAACACATTGGGCATAAAGGCAGCCAAATAAATGTCCATAATGGAAGAATATGAACAGAAAGATGAAACAGAGGGACGTGAATAGAAGACGCGTAGAAGTCGTTTCTCCCAGTGTCTGCCGGCGAGTCCCAGTGTCTCCCTTGTTCCCCTGTTTGTCACACACTGTTCTACGAAAAGCGTGTGGCCAACAATGGGATCGGATGGGATCGGCTCGGATCGCATGGATCGTTCGGATATTTCGGATCCGATCCGTGGCAGACGCATAAACTATGATCTGTGGACAATGGCCAGGGCAGCATGGACTTCCTTTCCTCCAGAGGCGCAGGGAGTGGGAGTCGGGAAACCTACCTGCCACCCGATGGTTCATTGTTGGGCGATCGCCGTCGCCAGCATGTCTGGCAAGATCAGCAGTCCGGGCCAACAATGGGCCCTCTCCGTAGATTAGTAAAGAATTGCTGAGATCATTCTGAAATTTCATTTCGTTTCATTTCATTCATGGCATAATCTATTTTCTTTTAAATGTTTTATGTGCATTCGGTCTCTGTTTCGGTGTCTGTCTGGCCTGGTTCAATGGGCCCTGGAGTGGCGACAAACTGTCTGGCAGGACCCCGAGACCAACTGGTGCGAGTTACCTAGTGAGCCTCGCCTCCTCGGCTTGTTAAACGATTTGTGTCTCGGAATCATGACAATTCACCAAATAGTTTCAGCTTCCCAGAGCTGAGCTCAGGTGTTGCCTCTCGATCGGAGCTTACTATCGCCGCTGACAGTTACATTTTGACGCATCACCCCGCACTCGGTTCGCCGAGTTACCCTCCCGACTACGACCCTAAGAGAGGAAGACCCCTCCGCCGGAAACAATCGACAGGACAACCCCTCTTCAATTGCCACACAATGCCGAGTTTTAAATCCCCGAGCTTAGTATAATAAAAATTCAAACGAGCGTAAAACGCTAATCTCCGCCACAGAATGTCTGTGTATCTTTGGGTCTGCATCCGAGAGTGCGTGTATCTGCGTGTATCTATTCCATGTGCAAATTTGTTTATTGGTAAATCTGTGCAGCGATGCATTGATTGTCTACCAAATGTCAGATTAGATCAGCATGGACCATGCTCCAGAACATCCGGTCATCGTCGGGAGAGCGACCTTTAGAGTGTGAGACAAGACATTGTTAGATGAGTGTCAGTCTGGATTGATTGGGTACAGTTATGCCTACTTAAAGGTGCACTGTGAATATACATTGTATGTATCTATGAAATTATTCTGACTTAAATAAGAAAATTCACAAGAATTGTGAAACAGGAAATGCGCAATCTTAGGGTATAAATATACTTTTTGGCAGGGTTTTCTTCTCATTTGAAATGTATATAGGCAAGCACTTTAAACACTACAAAGGACGTCACGAAAAGATAGCTCTTTTCTTCTCTTACAATATCATATACATATTTCGAATAAAATATAACACCAATCATTTCTCTCAGTGCTGCCTTGTTGGCTGTAAGTTGGGGTAGTCGCTCAATTAATCCATGGCAAATGCTGTCATAATGCGCACTTGGTTGTTGCTCCAGATACAAACATTAATGCTTTCCAATTCCCATTTAGTGTGGAGGAAATATCGGGGATAATAATGCCGTGGAATACAAAAAATAAGGAAAGCGAACAAAGCGAATAAAATGGGAAAAAATACAGCGATGACTCGGGACCTCTCCCTCGCTCCCTCCTGGCTGCGCATCCCTGCCTCTCTCTCTGACCCGAACAATAATGATGGGCGGCAACAATAACGAGAAACAACAACATGAGTTGTACACATATTGCGCAGGATACACAAGGATATCCACAAAGTCTCGAGTGGCCGAGGGGGTTGGGGGACTTAGGTTTCAACATTTTCAATTGTTTCCTAATGTTTTTGTACTGCGTTTTTACCTTTTGTATCCGGAATTGTCTAATATGTCAGGATACATTATTCAGCCGACGGGGTGGGGACTCCGGAGTTCAGAGATTACGCAATCAAGTATCAAGTATCGGATACACTTAGCCATCTGTATATCGCCAAATCTGATCCGTCTAGGGCCCGGCCCTGATCCCCGCCCTCGCAGGGACGTGTGAAATTTCCGCAGAATTTTCACAGAGACCGATCGTCAGAGAGGCGAGCGCTAATCGTCCGCCTTCTCGGAAGTTGGGATTGGGTTAATTTCGGAATTTCCTTCCTCAATAAAACGGCTCACTAATAAGGCCAAACAGCCAGCCAGCCAGAACCTGGCCGAAAGGCATTAGCATTAGCCCGACAATGGAATGGGCCAGGCATTTAGCTTTTGTCTGCGGACACGCGACCTTCCCACCCACCCGAAAAAATGGAAATACCCACAACAGATCGCGCGACTCCCGCGTCTGTTTCTACTTAGGCCCGAATCGCTGATCTCACAGCTTCGCTGGCCGATCCATCTATCCCGAAAAGGCCGAGGGCCGAGCCGTCATAAAGGTCACACTCTTTGCCTAATAACTTTAGGTCACCGAAAACGCCTCGCCGTCACTCCTACACGAAGCACTGACTGCTGATCGGTGATCACACGGCCTGGTCAAGGACGTATGGCCTGCAGGGATCGCTGGTTTTATGGCGGGAGACTGAAGTGGGTGGGCTCTGTTTCTGCTTGTCATCAGGCTTGCTCTGAGGGCCAGAACTAATCGAAATCGGGACACGTTATTATGTGCAGCTAAAATATAAGATATTATAAAAAAGATTGCTTAATAAATAAATAAATGATTAACATAAATAACTGCTTGATGAATACTACATATCTTTTACTACTCATTTTATAATCTTAACTTTCCTCCAAATCCCCGCTAGGTCTATATAAAACTTGATTATTTGTGAGGAGTCACTTCTATGTTAACGTTAATAACCAAATATACACGAAGAAATTTGCTTATGGCTTTAGGGAAAAGCAATTTCAGCTTCTGTTAAAGGTGTTGCCGACCAAAAGGCAGAACTTACCCCGGCACGGGCTTCAAAGATCGACTTCCCCTGCTCTTGCGTTCGATGTAATATTAATATCTAAGCAAGAATATTTATGTATATGTGGTGTGTTTTATGGACCCATTCTGGTCGGGGCACTTGGCGTTGAGGAGAAACAATGAGGAATGCTTTATTACCCAACGGGGAGAGCACGTGCAGCCGGTAAAGCGGACAAAGAGCTGGTGACCCCGACGGCCAGGCTGATCGGGAATTGAGAATTCAAAGGAGGATGGCTAACAAAAAGGCAGCCGGAAAGGGGGAGCTCACAAAAGGCGCTCGAGGAGATGCTTTTGGTGGCATTTTTGCACTGCTGCTAACAATATGAAAATTTATACGACAAGTCTGTCATATTTTTACAAACGTTATAAATCACACCTCGCAACAGTTAGCCATGGCCGGTGATGGTGATGGCTGGCCGAGGAAGGCAATGCAAATATTGCTGCAAGGCACGCGATTCTCAAGCTGGTTTACTTTTATTGCCCTTACTCTCGTCTCGTTGCAGGGTTTTATGGGTCTCATTTCAGCCTTGCGGTGGGTCTCAGTCTCAGTTCCTCGCTTCTTATGGCCCTACTTCTAGGGAATGGTTCGGGGCACGGCGCAACTTGAGCGAAAAATGCTAATTTCTGGGAGACGCAACTGAACCCCGGCACTCGGTTCCAGGCCAGGACAATTGTCATTGTCGATTGTTTGCTTGTTTTGTGCTGCGCGGTTCGCTTCAAAAGGCTGTGGAATAGAGACAGTGGATCGGCATCGGCAGGACAATCACACAAAAAGGACAATTGCGTATTTAAAATTTTAATTTTGCGTTAAAGAATTGTCTTTTTGTCAAAAGCAAATTCACAAGTAGAAAGGAGGAGAAAGAGACCGCAGAAAGTCATATTGGGAGGTCCTCGGTAGCAAAGGGACAAAGGACAGCGTTTAGTGGTAAGCGTGCACCAAAATAGACCAAGGAATACCGCTTCCTTCTAAGCCACTTGTGCACGGTGGCCAGATGTTCAGTCTGGTCATTATAAAGATTTCATTATCTCAGTTAATAATAAAGAGCATTGGAGAGTATGGCCATTGAAGGAAACTATCACTAAAAGCATTTGGAAAAAACCAAAGTGTCTTTTTTTCAAATATTGTGAAAATTAAAGAAACGATTTGAAACCTAATCGAACTATACAGAAAATCCGTAATATACATTAATAAATTTTTAACATTATAATAATTAAATGCCATATGTTTTGAATACAGTAAAGGAGATGTTAAAGATACGTTGCAAATTTTTGAATAATTTCCATGTTCTTGATAAGTTATGTAGAAAAAATTAAGTAAAAACAATTTGTGATCAAATTTTTCAAAAATTGTCAAGAAAATATCTTGTTTCTTTCTCACTTTCAAAGAACTGTGTTTAGCCTCTTTGAAACCATAATTTACTGAGCTTCTTTTAATAATATCATCCTGCCGCCCACTCAGATATGCAATTAAAATAATTCGCCATGATTCCGCTGAACGAAAACAATTCTTTAAATTGTTTGCTAACAATGCCAGGCACCTCGGCGAGCCCAATATGAACACGAAACGAAGCCCACTGAGCATTTAGAGCAATTAGAAGGCCTTGGCAACAGAATGTTGGCTGAGAGGAAAACAAAACCATAAAGGCAGATATATCAGGAGGGCCCCACACATGCGGTGCTGTAATTAATTTACGCCACTTGAGTTTTGAAAACGATTTGGCAGCAGGACGATTCCAGTGGGAGATGCAAGGTGGCGCCAAGCGGAAGCGGAAATGCCAGAGCATGTGGAAACATTTGCCAATGTCGGCTCCCATGCATAAGCGTATGATTCCGACGCAACTAAGAGCCCCACGTTCAATGTGCTCTGGAGAGGATAAGTCCTCCAGCTCCACGGCGTCCCATCCTCTTTTCTGACCTTTGTTTACCTTTGCGTTGATGCTGTGGGGCTTAGAACGCGTTATTTTTACGCGTCACTCGCCGCACTAATTGAATAATTGCCAGCTGGACGAGCTACGGACAGGATTATGGGACTAAAGCCGGGCACCGAAAACCAGAGTATTTATTTACATATTGCTCAAAGCAAATCAGCTTTCACTATTTGAAATTTAGGATATTGAATGGAAGCAACGTATAAATTACTGCGAAAATTGGAAATCATTTTGGTGACCATAACATACTTGATGTAATATATAATCAGAGTTGAAATTAAGACCATTAACAGTAATTTTATTAACTCCATTTTATATTTATTTCTGCTTAAAAAGATGATCAGATGAGCTGTTTACACATATGTTTATTTCCTTCTTTTATAATTTTCGACATTAAAACTTTAAGAAAAGTTTCATAAATATATTTGTATGTATGTTTGGGTTTGAAAACTCTACTTTGGCCATAAAATATGAAACAGTTTTATTTCTAAGAATCTATACAAGCCATTGTCGCCTACCCCTTCTCCATTTCCCCCACTAGGAAACCTCTTAGTGGCGAAACCAAACTTCCGGTTCCACCCCACAAACATAATAGAAGAGTAATTAACACGAAATCCCAAATTGTATCAGTCCCAGCGACAACCCTCAACCAGCATAAAATCAAAGAAGGAAAAAAGGCAGAAAAATGTTGCTACTTTTTGCGATGTTTGTGCTTTGGTCCTGCTGGAAAACCATTTATCATAGGAACCAAGCCGAACCGAACCCAATGACGGCCCATTTGCTACAGGAAGAGCATTTGGCGACTCGCACAAAGGGCCGCAGGAGCAAAGGACCAAAGTGGCCGTATGATGGCAGCCTGTTTGGCCGGCAAGTATCTCGTGGATACGTTTAACGTCAGCGGGCTTTCGTCTGAGAACGCTCGAAGTATGTGGAACAATTTGACCGCAGTTGCGGCACTTTTGAACCCAAATTACTTGAGATAAATGCGTACTTAATTTGCAAGACTTTTGAGTGGTGGTATCAAAATAATAATCAATGTTCCATTATCCCCGATCCGGGGACTGCGTGAAGATTATGAGCAACACGTCCCCTGCCGCATTCAAATTCCAGTCGAACCCGTTCCCTTGGGTCCTTCGGCTCCTCGGGGTTGAGGCGAACCTTCTTCGCCTTGGGCGGCAGGCAAACCCGGTCTGTGCGAAAAGTTTTGCCGGTGCGAAAATTTGGACATGTTATGTGTTTGCCAAAGTTAAATAGCTACCGGCTCAGGGGGCAAAGGTTAAACAAGGATTTGCCGTGTTTTCTTTAGCCCTGTCTACCCGGGCCCAGTCTCTATTCTCCTGGCAAGGGGTTCGCCTTTATTCTGATTGGTCACTTTTATCACAGGCTTTGGGCTCTGAGTCCTTAATTGGAGTCTTGTAAATTGAATCAAGACATTAAAGCTAATGATAACTCAACCTTCTTAAATCTGTCTCCCCAATTTAATTAGGTTCTTATTTAAAATGTCTCCTACTTATTTTACTTTTACTTTATCTTAAAATTAAATTTGTTTTTCTTGAAGTAATGTTCTTTAACCACTTTCAGTTCGCACTACGTCATCATATTGATCATTTACAAAATTCAATTCAATTTAAAGGCATTCAGTATACGCTTTCCAAACTTCATTTTTAAAAATTCAAGCAAAAGTTCATGAGATTATACCATTAAAGTAAATAACCATCAAAATGATCACAATCGCAAGTCGATTTAAATGAGATAATCCAATGACATCAAAGCATATTTGATCCAAATCATATTAACACAGTTGTCACAGAGATCCACTTTACTAAACTGATTTCGGCTGATTTTCCAGTTCCATCTTGGCCAATCAAGGCGACTCCTCTCGACCCCCAACTAGAGAGATATTTTCCAATTTAATGCCTTATGTAAATCCGATTCGACTGCGATCAAGACAGGTAGGCGTGTTAGGTTCAGCGGCGATCAGATCATATAAAAATCAAGTTCGGGCCACGTGAACAAAAGGAGCCCGCGACATTAAAACAAAAGTAAATCAGAGCTTAGTGTCAAAGATGTTAATTTTATTGCCGGTGCTCTCGCTACCTTTTTCAGCTCAGAAAAATATACTTTTTGTTCCCCCCGAAATTTATGCAGCCGAAAAGGGGCGCGGCAGTCCCATAAAAATTCATTTCGAACGTTACAAATCGATCGATTTGGTTTCGTTTTTTCGATGCGATCTCTTAACGGTCAGCGGTCGATCACTCCCTGTCCCTGCCGTTTTCTCCCGCATCTGCAATATTGTCAGATGTGAGGAAAAAATGGAATCGAATTCAATAGCAAAAAAAGATTGTCATTAGCATGGTTTCAATCAGTTTATTGATGATCTCACTACCAGCATTTAATGAATGGTCACCAGGATCGCAGGGAATGCCTTGGGAATCGTCGAATCGAACTATTCTCTTACATTTGCGGGTCAGTTGTGTGGCGACCATAATGATTTTAGCTAATTAATGCTAATGATTTTAGGGATTAACTTTGGAAAAACTGCGACAGCCGAGGGGGCTATTGACAGTTACCAAGTTCCTGTGACCTTAATCTATCCGCCTTTGAAGGCAGCTCTTAACATTAATCCATCCGTAAATAAGGGCCCACTTTCAGGGCCCAATCAATCTCGAAACATTCGGTTGCATTGTCACAGTTTGTTATGTATATTATAAGATTGGTTTGAAAAGAAACCTTTCTCTAAACAAATGCGAGCAACGGTTTCACCGATCACAAAAGCACGTGCCACTTGAAGACACAAAAATACCCGAACAAAACAGACAAGAGACATTCGGGGTCCGAGCCCCAACCTGGCTCACTTTTTAATTTGACGCAATTGTTATGGCATCGATCTGAAATGAATTTCGAATTGTCAAGGGCTAAGGAACCTGAACAATTAATGTCAAATGCATATGTATGGATATTGGGTGCCTTAAAGCGCTTTCAAATGTCGCTGAGCATGTCAGGGCACACAATCGAGGTACCAAAATGGCCGTCCCAGAAAGAATATGTGAAACTATATTTCGCTACTGCCCAGGCGGCTACCGGGCTGATCTCCAAGCCAAATCACAGCGGGCGGTTCCGCGATCTGATATTACTTTTGGCCTAAAGCTTTCAGCTGCGAGACAATCCTTGAGTCATCTCGTGAGGCTGTTTCTGACTGGGGCTATGTAAATCCTCTTTAGCTGAGGTATATTCCTTCTAAGATGTAGCTTGAGCAGACTTCAGATCTTGGTGTACTTTTATTAGCTATACAAGTATGTACATAAAGCAAGTTTATTGCTAATGTTAACTAAAACAAATAATTGGAATTTAGAGCTAGAGTACTTATATATTGTTTTAGAGATCAATCTGCTGACTAATTATAAATCCAACAAATACCTTAACTCGAAAATAAACAAGACTACGAATTTTTTAAAACCAAAATCATACAAATTGTAATACTTATCCTCTTATTCTCTTTTAACAAAATAAACCCTCTATAGAGTATTCTGCTAATCGGAGCGTCAACCTAAACTCATTTACTGCCTTGCCGGCAAAAGCTTAAATTTGGTTTTTAATTGGCTTTTGTTATGGGAGCATTGTTGTTGCCTGGCTTGGCCTCAAGTCGGGATTTTTCTTTACTTCTGATTTCGCTGAGAACGAAAAGCAATTCATCATAATTCATTATAAATATTTTTGACACTTTTCGAGCCCCGTCGATGCAGTGTTGTGGAAACTAATAAAGATGTCATTGGCCAGAGGAGACAATCGGGCTGAGAGACACAAACACAATCCTAAACGGGTAGACGGCGATCTATGTGTGAGCCATAAAAATGGTTTATAACCACGGTTACGCCGAGGGCAATTCATAATTTTCATAATTTACGCTTTGTTTGCCAAAACATTTGGCGCCTTCAAGAAAAATTTTCCAGCAAATGGTAATGGAAAATGGGCTGGTAATGGGGTGTGTTTTCCTCTCCAGGAACCACAGAGGTTTCATCTTCAATAAGTCAAATTTATGACTCCCCTACCTACTCCATAAATCATAGAAATTCCTGTGCCCCGGTGCAGGAGGATATTTCAGAAATTCATAATTAATTTTTAATGCTTGACTGCATTCAGTACACCTCTTTATCGTCCCTCTCCCTCTCTATCTTGACTTTACTGACTCTCTTTTTTTACATTTTTGATTTATAATTCTTGCGTTTTCCGTTTTTGTACTCAGCCATTCACTTCAATGTTTTCGAGTGCATTTCAGGCGCAGAGTTGAAGCCGTTTAATGCCCGCGCAATATAATATTGTAATTGCAAAGTGAAATGTCATTATGTATTGCATTTTGTAGCCATTGAAGCAGCGTCAAGTGCTTCGGCCGGTTCCGGAACCGCAATGATGCAGTGAAAGAAATGGTGTTTAAATTGTATGCAAGCCTAATTTCGAAATACACCATTAAATATAAAGCTCCTTATTTTAATGCATTTATTGCTGTGTTAATAAACATTATCGGATAAGCGAACAAGTTGCAAAATAATGATCAACCTAACCAAAATTATTCTTAAAAAATAATTGATATTAATTTTAGTTACATACAAATATGAACAAGTTTAAGTCTTGACAAATCTTAATAAATCTAAATAAAGTAACAAAAACACCAAAAACATTTTTGATGAGGTGTCTTGAAATTCATGGGGTCCTGGATTCTGGAAAACTGTCCTTGAAATACAAACTTATGTGGGGAGTTTGCTAGTAGTTAAATGTTTACGGACGAGATGGAAAATTGTAAATGGATTAGATATTCCCTGCCATATAATGAATTGTATGAATTTGGCATAAAGTTGATTCTCGAATTATGCCTCAACTTAGCGAAAACTATTCACAATACAAATTAAGTAAAATAAGTAGTTAAATATAAACAATAAATATACTAATTTAATTCTTTGTCTTAAAGTGCACACATAATATCAGCTCTATAAGGTAAACTCGATGTTTACTTTATTTTCAGGAAGTCTTTAAAGCTATTATAAATCGGAATTTCCTGTAAATTTTTAAGAATTCAGATGTTCAGATATTCTGTAAACTCAGATATTATGTAAATTTAGATATTATATGTATCGACTAGCCCTACATTTTCTCCAGTGCACCCCTGAACTTTGTTTGAGGTTTTGTGTCGAAGGTTGCGAGTTTGCCCTGCCAGCTGGTCGCCTGCCAACTCAAGTGGGCGAAAATGGCAAACTCAACTCCGCGAGCTCGAAAACCCCACCAGCGACAACACTCTGGTGCAGAAATATTGCCGACGGCAACTCGAGTCAAGTCAAGTTGGGTTAAGTCGCAACCAAGCTCACATGTGTCGACTTTTAGCGGCGACTGTGCCTGCGCCTCCCACTACTCCGAGGCCGTTGTTCTTTTCTTCGGCTAACTGTCAGCTGTGGCTAATTAAATGAAAGCCCGTCAAGTGCTGGAACTCTCGCTAGTTGTTCCTGGCCATGTTGTGTGGAGAAAAGGCCGGAGCCTGCTCCTCATCTTGCCGTCTTGGTGGCTGTTTTCCGCTCGCAGGGGCACATAATTGTCAAAGGTCACAAAGCTAACATGGCTAAAATGGGTGTGCTGTGTTGGCTAGTGTGTTCCTGCGTGTGGGTTTGTGGCCGACACCTCAACATAATGCTGGCAACTGGAGTTGGAGCAGCTCAATTAAGCCCGAGCTTTGATTAGCATGTGTAAGAACTATACATTATTTTTAGAGAAAAAAAAAATATACTATAATATTTAGATAAATATACGCGCATAAATAGCTGTTAGCAGTGAAAATAACTTATTTTTTGTTCCCATTTGGCAACAATAAAGCCTAATAATAACCCTTAAATACGTTCCTATAGCTTAACCGATTGAGTAAGCCCAATTGTCTGTCTAATTGTGCCTGCCACAGCTGGCCCCCTTCAAGTTTTCAAGGACTTTTCAGCCGCAGCCCATGAAAAAACACCACACAATCTTTATAGAAATTCACATCCCGCAATTCACCCCCTCTGCCGCCCCTGCCCCTGGCATCAATACAGTTGCAACGCCGAAACGCGAAAAATATGTTAGTGGATAAAGACGAGAGTGTGCATGCGACTGTGCCAGTGGTGTAGTTTTAGGGGGTTTTAAAATTTGTACAAAATAAAAACACAAATATTGGTAAGAATATAATATTGTAATATTTAACCTACAATCTTTGCAAGAACAAAGCTTATAATTCAGAGATTTGGCATTTTATATATATATTTTGTTAAATGGATAAGAATCTTTTGTTGCTTAATTAAGAAGAATAGTACATATTCAAACCAGAACGTATTTATATTTTATAAATGAGAAAAGTAGTGTTTAAGTTTCTTTACTTATTAATAAGAAAAGAAAACTTAAAGATCATATTTTTAAAATTTACCAACTCTCCGTTAGCAGTTGTACTTAGGACATCCTCTGGAAAATAAACCCGCCTCCGCCCCTGTGGTAAGCACTCCTGTTTTCACAGCCTCGACTTCACTCGGCCTCTCAATTATCGTTTTTTGGGAAATCTGACCCCGGCCCGGATTTGTACTTTTTTATGCGACCCGAAAAAATGGTGAGTTTCCTTTTCTTTTTTATAATTGTTATTTTTCGCGCACACTTGAGCCTAATGAATAAATAACATTAAACATGCTCTAATGGGCGAGCGATTTTCGTGGCTAGAGTGGAAAAGGCGGGGTGGAAAACCGGGGCAAAACATTTTCATTGTGCGAATACAGCTGAAGTGGGCCGCAGACGAAGCCGCCCACTTGAGCCTGCGGCTGCCTATGGGAACAGATTTCCCGTCCAGACTTACGAATGCATTGGGAAACCCGGGCGAACTGGGCCCAAAAGTTCAGCCAAAGATGAAAGTTCGCAGGTGTAGCAGTCGCAGTTGGAAATTAGTTACTGATAGTTGCCCAAAAAACACTCTGCACAATTGTATATCAGCCACAATAGCGAACTGTCGCCATCGATTTGAAGGCATTTTGAGCCAAAACCAGCGCTAATTGGCAACGCAAATTTCGATCGTCATAATATCAAACACAATCGTTGGCCAACACAATATGGAAAATTTTAAATGCAACAATCGGCAATAACAATTGGGAAGTGATGATCGACTGAGCGATGGAATATTTTAAACAAATCGAATCTGGCATGCTCTTAGCGAGCGAATATTAAAATGATAAATAGACGTTAATAGAATGCTTCAAGCGAAAGGGAAAATTAAAAGATCATTCACGTTTCCGGGACTAACTTAAATACTATGGGTTTCATAAGAAGTATAATGTTTACAAAAAAGTATTGGCTTATTTGAAATTGAGTTCTCTTGAAACATAACTCTCTTGTAAGCAGTTTTTTGTATGATAATTTCAAGGAAAATAATTGTCAAATTGATTACTATATTAATAAGCCTAAAGTATACTATTTTGATTTTGCAAAAGTTATGCTTAGAGAGGAAAAAATTAAATTTATTTGAATATCTGTGTGTAAAAAGCCCTTAGCCCTAAATGTAAAGCAGCCACCTCAATCAATTATGCGACAAAGCGAATTCATAGCTCCATCTATGCTGACAAAAGAAGTTAACCAGAAATTAGCGCTTTTGGTAACACACCACAAAAGGCACCACACAAAAAGTCCACAAAAGATTTGGAAAATAAATTAAAATCCCCAAAATAGACACGAAAATATGCGATTTTCTGAATGAAAAATGTAGATGCTCAATGGGGACTAACCGAATGCCTACTGGCCCATTCAGGAAACCAGATCACTGATCAAATAAACAAGCCAAATTAATCGTTTAGGAAAGCGGCGAGAGGAGGCGATAGGCGCGTGTGAAAAGAATTTTACCAATTAGCGGGGCGTGTGTGTTCGAGGCTTCGACCATACCGCAAAAGCTAAAACACACTCCGCCCCTTCGGCCACTGGATGATTTCGATGAGGCCCGCGATAAACCCATGGAATTAGCTTGAGAAGCCGAGCAACTGATGGCCCGGCTCAGATAAGTGCAGCTGAAACCCGGACTCTCTCAAGTGGCCGGCAATTAGGGGTTGCAGTGAAGAGCCGGATTCCGAAAATCATCCTCGAACAAACGACTCGCGCCCCAAATCAAAAACGAAATAAAAACGCAACAAAGTGTAAATAAATTTATTAAGGCTATACTTGGCTAGGGGTTAAAAAAACATAAAGAGTCGGAACACAAAGGTGGAACACATAGCACTGAAAGCGCAGTTTTCGCACCATTTGAGCAATAGAACAGAAATGAAACAAACACAAATAGCGCTCATGGGGCAGACAATGGCAGCTTGTTTTGTAATCGCAATTGTTTCGATTTAATTGTACTTCTTTTCTATTATTTATCTCTTTTTTTTACCCGTGGAAATGCGTAACAGCGGCAACAGGCGGGCCTCGAAAAAACCCTCATCGATCCGCGCTGTAAGCCGTACACCTATACTGATATGCCGATGTAGACACACCTGTGCAATCGCCAGTTGCTGCTCCATTCCATTCCAATCGAGTGACGCAGTTGCTCTTGCCCATTTTTTCTGTTTACCCGCCTCATTGCGTAATACTCCCAACAGAAGCTGAAGCCCCTACAGAAGTTAACCCAATACCACTTTGAACCAGTTTTCGCGAAAAAAAACTACGAGTATAGAAAGCATTTTTGGGTAATTTCCTGCAAATGAAAAGGATTTTAAAGAATTTAAATAAAAGTTAATAGAGGTTTCAATATTTTAAATAATCAAAAAGGAGGCCTGAATTTCAAAATGCTTTTGAGGCTCTTTAAGACTGAAACACACATGGGGTTTACCGAAATGATCCACAAAGTGTGCTTAGGTAATAATAAACGTGGTCTTTTTACTATTAATTGTTTAATAAAAGTTGTAGTCACCTTCAGTACTAGTTTAAACTGGAATTTCCTAAAAAGTTTGAGCATATGTTTTCATTAACTTTCGTCAGTGGATTAAACCAATATTTAGAATACAACAGAAATTTAGATTATTAGAAATCGTGATTAAACTTAGTACAGGTGCAAAATGAATATAAAACTTAAGGAAGATATTCAACATAAAAAAACTAACCTGACCTGGCTGCCTTGTTGTTCCTTTGATGCCCTTCCTAATCGAAAACTCCCAACAAAATGTGATTTTCTTTCTTTAAAGATAAAGTTTAAATCATTTAATCCATAAATCTTTATGAAAACAACATGACAGAATTCTCGAGCTATATATTGGGCATATTCTAGCCATTCCAAGCCAATTCGCATTTCGTCAAATTAAAATTCGCGTTGTATAACCTTTGCCATAGTAACAATTTGAGCGACCGCTAATTGGTTTACACGCCCCAATAAGCAACAATCCTTTATGTTGCAGGTACAGGTTTATATTTACAGTGGCGGTTGAAATTATAACACTACAAAAATGAATGTTCAAGGTAGAAATCGTTAAGGTTCTAGCTCGTTTTCTTACCACTTAAATGTTAATAAATAAATACTTTGCCTTATCTTGACTCTAACTTCCACAAAACAATTAAATACAAAGTTCAATTTAAAGAAATGTGCTGTTATTTTTACTATATGTGTATTACCCACTGTACTCATATTTCGAATATGAATTCAGCGAAAAATGTCTCGCCAAAAGTTTGCATTTCTCTCGATTTTTTCGAATGCGAGTCCCACTCGATTGAATACGATTGAATACGATGCCATATCAAAGCCTTTTTCGGCTGTGACAGCAGTTGCCGAATGGCTGCTCCTTGCCAGGCCGCTGCTCCTTTTTGTGACAGTTTCGAGTCCTTTTGTACAAGTTTTTCAGCTACCAGTAGACGCAGTGCACTAACAGAAATGTTCTTAAGCAACAATAGAAATGTTAGAAAATATCTAGTTTTGAATACACTTTTCAAAGAAATTGGAGAAACAAACCAAAATGGTAGTCACAAAAAAATATTGCTAGTTTTCATTAAGTTACTATCTCGATTATGCATTTTATATTTTTATTATATACTCTGCTTTTATTTCTTTAATCATAGAATTTTTTAAAGTGCAGAATGTGCATTTCAGTGGACAGCAGAAATTCGGAGATCCCTGTGACGTTGCGTAACCTGAGACCGGACAGAAGCAATGTTTTGTCTAATAAATTCCGAAACACTACACTTCCGTCACATCATAAATCAAGCAAAATATATATGCTTGGGGAGGGAGGGGGAGAGCCTATAGCGATATCGGATCCGCCGCTACCCTCATGCCCGACGACGACGCCGATGATGGGCACAAAGAATTAACGTAATTATGTTCGCAGCAGAGTTTGCGCCATAGAATTCGCAATGGTATCGAGCGTAAACAAAAACAAAATCAAACAATAAACATGCCAAATCAAACGAATGCAGCGGAGAGCCGAGCAGAACACCTTTTCCCCTGGACATCGAACATAATGAACCCTAATGATATCGAACAGGGGCACCCGGGCAGCTGCCTGGAGTGGGGTGTCGAGGGTTTCTGGACCATAGGTAGCTCCGATCGGGCACTCGTGCTAAACAACAAAACCAATCGAGTGTTAAGCGGAGCTACGAATTACAAAGTCAAACTTCAAATGGCCCAAAACAAACAGATCGAAACTACTCCCATTGTTGGGGCTCATTTGCATATAAGAGCAGAGAACGACTAATAACGATAGAGAGCGGTGCCTCGACTATGTGATGCCCAGCAAGAGCTTCCTTACTCAATAATTGTAAAGTCCAGACTGCATTGCGTTTAAAAGTGGCGATGTTTCTATACAAACCTATCTCAAATTATGCTAAGATAAAGCAGTGTGTGTTTAACATTTAGGTGTGAAATCAAAATAGATCTTATATTAATCTTGTAGAATTTGTATGTATGAATAAAGGGGAAGTTAGCATTAGAAATTATATTGTAAACATTTCTTTACATTTCAGCGAACTAGATTATGAACATTTTTTTCATTTGCAACTTGACAAACTTGTACAATGTACTTCCTAAGATATATTAAGAGAAATTAATTGTAATAGAAATGTAATTTTCTTTGGATCACAAATGGTAGTACACATTAATTCTGATATAGGGCAGCTTAAGAACTTTTCTCGTCATACAGAATATGCTTAGAATTCTATCCTCTTCATAAATTTAAGTCTTCAATATACCCTTCTCCTCAAATGCTACTCGGTATCAAATCTCTAAACTGCAGTTGCAAGATCCAGTTGACGCTTCCACAGTCGATTGGCAGGCAATCGGGCCTGTTGCTCCTCTGTTTGCCATCGTTTAGTGGCCGGCAGTCAAGTCAAATAATATGGCTTATATCGGACAGATCCACACAGTAGTTGGCCCTTGTAGGAGTCGTGAGCTGGGTCCATCGCAAACTATTGTTAATTGATTTGTACACACGCGGACAGCGTTGTTCTCTTCTCGACTATTAACTGGAATTTGTCGCTTCGCTTTTTGTCTGACGGTTCAGTCATCTCTGTAATTAACATTGGGCCAAGTCGCCAAGGCTCGACAGGATTCTGTCAATTGGTTTTGTCGCGACTCTGTTTGGCCTCTGGGGAGACAGCTTCCCGCTTCCCGGTAATAACAGGGTTCGGTGACAGGAGTGCAAAGACAGTGGAAAAATGCCAACACGGTCTGAACAAATATTTGAATCCTTTTTGGGAATCCTTAAACTGCTCATTTGAATTTTAAACGTATATTGTTTGAATTGAATTTGATTGTTAATTGAATTTTATTTAGCAAAGCAGCTCGACATTCTTACGAAATATATTATTTCGTTGCTGGTAGTAAACAATGGGAAATGCCAGATATAACCATTAGCAACTAAACTGAAGGTTGTATAACTTGTAAGCACAGAAATATTTATATTATTTTTATTTTAGGAAATATGACTAGCAAGTCTGTTTTTAAATTTCGAAAATACAGTTGTCTGGGAAGTTTACTGTCAACAATACATACTTATAGATGAAACCTTGACTTAAATATTGTTATTGCAAGCATCTAAGTTAAAGATACCTGACTGTCCTATATGAATTTTGGGACTTAAGCATAATTTAACCCTGAATGTAGAGCAAGGTCCTGTCATGAAATTGCCTTCTCAAAAACAATCATCGTTGCTATCCAGTATGAACTTTGAACCCATGCTTAAAATGTAGATTTTATGTGCAGTGCGTCATGTTTTCTCACACTTTCAAAGTATAAATCGAACGTATCTAGAATCCGTTTTGCAAGCCAAAACCATCCATTCATAGGAATCAGTAGTTCGACATAAATGACCAGAGCAAACTGGGTCACTCGCAGGCCAAACCTTCCGTTTGGCTCTTTACATAATTATTGGAACGTAACATTTGTCACACAAACCGCCAGAGAATGGAGCCGGCTCGGGGCGAAAGTGTTTGGCCCAACCCAACAGAACCTGACAATCCCAAGCCCATTCCCATTCCCAAAACCCCACCTAATGCTGGGCCAAGTAAAATTGCGTGCCAAACTGCAACCAGCAATGGCTATCTGCCTGGTTTTTTGACTCGGTTTGTTGTTCTATAATTGTAATGACAAAATGCAATTAATTGCAGGGATTGTCCAGGCGATGGGTTTTGAGAGATTAAAACTAATTACGGCTCTGGATTTTTTTTCACAGATCTCGTGTCCGATTTTGCCCCAAAGAAATCGCGATGACTCGCCGCTGTTGTTTATTACTTCATTAAAACCGCATTAATACCGCTCTTCACTTGCTGCTCGATTTGTTTAAATCAATAATGAAAACAAGCAACAACAATGAGCTTTTCGGGCCGAGAAAAAGGCCAAATCAAAACAGAAAATCGAACAAGCCCCGGCATGGCGGCATAGGAACCAATCCCATCCCATCGGTGCCGACGATCCGATCCCAAGCGAGGGGCTTCCACCAGACAATGCCGATAAATTAGAAAATAATGCGCACCCATTGTCCGCGGGCTTTGTTTCATTTAAGCGCTTTTGTTGTTTGCGTTTTGTTATTATTGTGGCCCCAGCTCAGCCCCGATGACCCCCGCCTCATGACCCCGCTCCCAGATCCTACCGCGGTGCTGACTGGTGGGAAAGAGCGCTGAGCAGACCTTGCCCTGGATACCCTCCCCCTCAGCTTGAGGAATTACGTCCATAAGTTATATTTTCTTTAAAAATAACGAAGTACTTATAAATAATTTTAATATACAAAAAATTCTATTACTTCTATTCTTACCGTATGCTAGTGTTCCGAAGTGAAAAATAAATTACATTTAAGTTAAGATGAACACTCTTTTCCCGAAAATAATATGTTTGATTTGTAAATTACTTAAGAAAAACAATTCTTTAAATCGAACTACTTAAAAAGTTCAGATCCACTCACATTTATTCATTAAACACATTTCATATTCAGTGTGTGAGTAGTCAGTTCAAGTATTTAAAAACAAAAACCAGATTACATTTGTAAACATTACCACTTAAGAGATTATTCTAAAGAGTATCCCCTCTTTTCCATTATAAATTATATTTCTTCCATAATTCATTTTCGTTATTCCGCCTTGTATTTAGTCTCTCAGTCCGCCTGTGTTTTTGCTACACGTTTCTCAACTCTTTTCAACTTTTGTTGAATGAAGCTGATTACTCAAATTTGGTTTTGTTTGCGATTCGTCAAGGTGTTGATGAGTTGAGCAGACCCGACCCCCCAACCGCTCCGCGCCGTTGCCAAAAAATTGTTATTAAATGTGATTAGTGTCCGAGAAGAAAGAGAGCACAATTCCGTTGGCCCAAGTGTATTCTCCGGGGCTACAGTTATAATCCTAAGCTATTGGCAGTTAGCAGACGCTGGGCCCGGCCATCTGGTGGCGTTTAACCCATTGAGCCGATCGAACAAGTCCAACAATGAGCGAAATGCAGTTATCAAAGTAAAGACTGTTTTTCTATTTTCTAATTCTCTGTCTATTTTTGTTTCGGTCGCTGTTTCCGATGTTGTCTCCTGCTCTTGGCGATGTTTTGCTTTCTTTTCTGGTCCGGCTTTCTTCTGGGCCCTATAGACCCACTATGTCGCTTTGACATCGGGCAGATGGCGCATGGATGGGATGCGGCCATTGTGAGCCGACGGACCATTGTCCTGCCCATCCCCATCCCCATCCCATTCCCTCCCTTCCTGTTCCTGTTCCTGGTCCCGGTGTACGGGTTATTTGTTTGTCCG
Source organism: Drosophila tsacasi (assembly GCA_018904565.1). Taxonomy (NCBI): domain Eukaryota; kingdom Metazoa; phylum Arthropoda; class Insecta; order Diptera; family Drosophilidae; genus Drosophila; species Drosophila tsacasi. The sequence continues at coordinate 28,817 of JAEIHY010006572.1, forward strand.
GGAGCCTGCATTTCCGCTCGTTGTTTGCCAAAAATGTAAACAGTTTGCGTTTACGTTCTCTGCGTAATCGGCTGCCTAATCCCCCCGCCCGCCGGCTGGTTAGCGTTATGTAATCGAATGTCGGGCCACATTGAGGAGTTAATTGTGTCATAATAGAGGCCGGGAACCCAACTCGTTAGGTCCTTGGACTCATCATCTGTTTGCCCTGTGCCAAACTGCACCCTCAACTCCGTTTTTCCTTTGGAGCACGGGACAAATCAATGCGCCCAACAAGCCAGCATTAAGCCATTTCCGTTTAAGGACTTAACCGGAATGGGTAATAATTGTTAGTTGCTTTTGTTGGTTCCGCTATTTGTTGTAGGGATTTTGTTATTTGTTGCTACGAATTGGGCTAATCTGCGAGTTTATTATTTATAATGCTGTTTATAGTTGTTGAATGAACTGTAAATACTTTTTATAAGGTGAGTAATAACCCATTGAATAGGAATTATATGCCTTATTTTAATAGATTTCATATAAATTGTTAATACTATTTTTAAGTTTCTTTGAAATTAGGTTAACTTACTAAGGGTAATCATAATTAAGTTCGTAAGGGTAAACCCTATAAGCGATAGATATAAAATTTTATTTTTATTTATATTTATCTCTATCTTAATAAATGCAATATCTATAAGAAAAACATGTATTTTATTTTCTATTTTCTCTTACAATTTTAAAGGATTCTCAGCTCGCTGCTCTTCCGTCTGAAGTGCGAAATTTTCACAGCCTTCCCTAAAACACTCTTCAGAAATTTCCACGCGAGTGCCCGCTTTCATCATTCGGCGCCCATTTATCATAATCAGTGGCCATTGAGAAACACCACGGCAGAAGTGACAAATTTTAAACAAATTAATAAAAAATATTAAAAACCAGCCACGAAAGACACCCGCAACAGGCCACAAATCAAAGGCAGGCTTCAGGCCAGACGATAGGGCCTCGGAGCATGCTAATAAAACACAAATTGACGATAAAATTATTACAAATTTATGCAAATATTTGCGTGGCAGGGGAGGGCTGAAGTAGCCGCCCTAGCACCCTGGCCTGGCCTGGCCTAAGCAAATTAATGGGCAAACACTTGAGCCTGAAGCTGACTGTGAATCCGCATCCGAATCCGAGTCCGAGATGCACCGGCGATGGGTCACATGGATCTGGTGGTGGTTTCCGTACTCGTCGAGCCCATGATTCGGGCAATAATTTATACGCCAATGCGCACGCGATGTGCGATGTCCTGCTGCGCGTAAACAGGAAACAAATTACGCTCGAGAGCAGTTATGAAATGCCATAAAGACTCCCGGATCTCCCGGATCTGCTGCTCCTGTGCCTCGACTCCGGCTCCTTCCGCTGCTCCCGCTGTTGTTGTTGTCCTCGTCTTACTGGACAGGAACAATACTGCATTAGGCAGCCGCAAGGATGGATCATATCCATATACACTGAACACTAAACTTACAGAGATTTCAATTTAGGAAGTGCTCGTTGAGACTTTTATTCAGGCGTTTTAAATATGACTGAGTAGTATTTGTAATATTATAGTCAGATGTTTAACAAATGATTTATTTCTGGCAGTATAAAGTATAAAACAATATATAGAGTATGGTAATTAAAATATCACTAACTCTAGTTCACATTTACCTAATTTAAGAAGAAGTATTTGTTTCTATTCAACCCTCTCCCTTTTCAGAATTAATATAAGTTCTGGATAAACAATTTACCCAAAATGTTCAAAGATCTTTTACTGTGTAGCACAGAATAGACAATGTGGCAACGTCCCGGGGTTTAATTCCAATCCCTGTCCCCTTATGCGCGCCCCTGCTCCAAGCTCTCCTGACACGTGGTGAGGATAGCGGCCAGGAGCACAGGACGGAAGTTTTCCACTCGGCTCGCGTCATAAAAATCCTTTCAGTTCGCTGGCCCATTGTCATGCGAACGCTGGACGCCCGCCAAGAGTTTCAAATACTATAGAAGAGTCCTGGGATCAATTGATAAAACGTTAACAAGTATAAATATTCCCATAAATAATTACGAAAAAACGCGAGCTCTATTGGAAACTGAGACACATAATAATCGGCTTTGAATAGGAAAAATAAGGGTTTTTAAAAAGGAATTATAAGCTAATTGATGGCATCAAAGAACGGGTATGTTTAAAGCTCATTCAGAGCAGGAATCCGTAAAAATAATTGGGCAGAGGAAAAACTAGCATACAAGAGTTAAATGTATTTGTATTTTATGCTAAGAAAGCTTAAGTTTAGTTTAAATACTTGAATACGTAAGGTATTTGGCTTTGAGAGACCTAAACCCAATTTTATATATTTACTAGTATGTAAAGATCGATGCTCGTTGCAGTGTACATTATTTAAAAGTATGGCTCTGAGACATTAGTTTCAATTATGTTGAAGATTTATTGTTATAATTGTTGAAAAAATATCACTTACCTAATCCAACTTGTTGGAGTATTATCAGCTCTCATAGCTTATTTGCGTGCTAATGACGACGATCCTTTTGTCCGCCATTCACCCTTTTTGCTAATTAAATGTATGTGTGATTTTTCAATTCCCAGACTGCGATCATCTACTCTCCAGCTCATCAAGCTCACATGCAGGGCGTAAGTGTTTTGGCACTCGGCGCCGAGCGTCCAGCTCGGAACACAGAACACTGAAGACATGAGGACGGAGCACGGAGCTCATCAATCGCTGTCGCTTCTGGAGGGTTGGCCGGGAGAGCGAGGCAGACCACAAATTTGTCGCCCAGTCGGGGCGCAATATGCCGAACATTCTGCTTTGACAAATGCCTCGCACCTAATCAAATTTGATACAACTGAATGAGCCCTGAACAGCCGCCGTTTATGCAAATGTTTTCGCCGGTAGGTCCTGTTCTGCCTCCACTCCAGTTGCAGCAATCAGTTGTCAAGTTGCGGCTGGTTGCGAATTTATCATCATTTAATTTCCATTTGGCGTTCGTGCCAAATGTTAATGACGCTGTTGAGTTGACAACAACTCGACGCGACTTCACTCGAGGCAAATCAGCGTTATCCTTGCACTTACGACTGCAATTTCCTTGCTGCTTTGACGCCCTGTGCTCGCTGACAAATTATGTCCCAGTTGGCATCGCGCATACGCCCCGTGGGACGTGGGAAGCCCGCTTTTGCCGTCGCTGCTCATTTGCCTAAGTGCGCCGTGCTTTTTGTGCGGTGGAGGCTTTTAATTAATTGTTAGCCTGCGACTTATTGACGGTCTGGTTGGCTGGTTAGCGCCGCAGGAGGAGCGCAGGGGGCAGCGGTGGCGGTGGACGGGAAACCGTCGCAGTGGAAGCAGAAAAAAATGTCAAACTAGCACTTAAAAAGCCGCCACGCTTTGCTACTTGTCAACCACGCGCCACAGTCGCAGTGGCATACAGCTCTTGCTATAGCCTCTGCTGTAGCCACCCTCGACAATATGCTTCACGTCCAGACGGTACGGTATGGGAATGGGGAGGGGTTGGGGTTGGGACTGCAATTGGGGTTCTGCGGTAGTTCGTGGGTGGTGCTTCAGGGAGTGCAAGTGGGTAGTCGTTCTCGATTTTGAATGAAATATGAGACAGGACACTAGGCAGCAAAGTTTAAATAAAGTTTTCCAAGTTTATTCTATGGAATGCATACAAGAATATAATACAAAATGCTAGAAAACGATTTTATTATATAGAAGATATATATATATTTATTGACTTCCTTCTAATGCGATATCTAAACTTATAAACTTTTATTACTATTAAAGTATCAATGATTTTACTATTTTGTATAGTTTCTTCTTTTCTGTACCCTTTTTTTCTGTTGAAGTTAATTAAAGAACCTCAATTTTAATTCCTTTCTTCTCAAGCTTTCAATTTCAATTACCAGTGGAATATTATTATTATATTTTTATTTTACTTCTAGAGGCTTATAGCTTTTAAAGTTCTTTGCTAATCCTCTGCCCTGTAGCACAGTGTGGCCCGATAAGCAACCCTGTTAGGCCGTTGCAAATATGAAACAGTTGACAAAAAGCCACCACCCACAAATTAGGCTGCACAACCAGTGACACAACAGGGGGAAAGAGTAGCCCAAACAGGGCGGGGAGTGGGAGTAGGGAGGAATTGACAGGCGACAGACATCGCCGCCATGTTGCGGACACAGCCAGGGATGGGATAGATATATAGGGCCAAGCGAGCAGACAGACAACTGCTTGACCCCTTCGCAGGCCGATCTTGCATAGAGTTAATGGTTTATGGCCAATAAACTGGGCCTTCCGCGTAAGAACGGTATTTGGAATCGTGAAAATCTGGAAAATGAGGCTAGGAGTCGGCTGCCGCCGAGGTCGTCGCAATCATTTTGCCGGCAAATTGTATCACCGTTATGCTAATCCGTCTGGTCCTTTGTCGCTAATCCCCCGGATTAGCGAGCGCATCTTTCGCCTAAAAAAGTGAACAAAAACAGCAAGGATTTTTGGGAAAACGCGAAGGAAATCAAGAGTCCGTCGCCGTCGCTAATCCGGGTCTTAGTTAGCCCAGGTAGCCGAGCGGCCCACGAGAAGTAGGAACAACAACCCAAACACTCGCCGATAGATGCATAAAAATCTCGCGACATTTTGCACACTCCTTCTGCGGACCGGACGCTAATCCCCGGCCATAAAGTCGTAAAAAAATCGAAGCACCCGGGGCTGCAAATTATATTTGTATACAGACATGACCAAATGGGTTCGGGAGTAGGAGGCGTAGGCGAGTCGGGCAATAAAATGTATTCGACAATCCTTAAAAACCCAACGAGTTAAAGTGGAATTTCAATTATTTGACGGCGATCTGAGCGATCATTTCCCCTATGAAAGGGGGAACTACGGCTCAGGGAGGCGTGAGATGTGTTTTATGTTTAATCTTGGCTTAAACGTAGGATTGGATTAGACTTAAATCACTTCCGCTTGGGTTCATTGTACAACAAATATATATATTTGCTTTTTTTGAACATTTTTAATATGTTTGTAAATAGTTAATGATAATTGATAATGATTATATATAAATATAGTTATATTAAGAGTAAAGATTTCTACTCATTGTCTGATCACTTCCATGACATACTTACTATAAAGTCCTTATTCTGATATCTAAACTACTTGTCAGGCCCGTGCGCACGGGGGGGGTTTTGGGGGTTGTAACCCCCCCCATGGAGAATT
>JAEIHY010006576.1:0-14369 GCA_018904565.1 Drosophila tsacasi
GGGGGGGTGGTAGACTAACAGCAAGATTAAAGCATTTAACATATAGGACTCAGACAGGTCCCAGAGGCAACACAAGCCGAATTAGGGAAGGATATAGTTTAATTTAGAACAAATATATTTATAAATGATATAGAATGCATGGACTTATATAAATTATATAAATAAATATATAATATATATATATAGATATATTTATGAGTCCTATAAGAAACTAGAAATTATCTTAAGGTTTTCTGGGATTTTAACCAATATAATATATATATATAATATGCATTGCAATAAACAATTTAATTATTTATTAAAATAAGAAATATATAAATAAAGAAATAACTACATAAAAAATTAAATTAATAAATAAATTAGCAAATAAATAAATGAATAAATAAATAAATTAATCAATAAAAGAATATTTAAATAACTAATTATAATATACATAAACGCATATAACAAAAATACAAATTCATGGCACCTTAAAGACCACATATAATGATTTCTTAAATATATATTCAGGGTAAAAATAAGATAAGAAAATATAGTACAAATATAAATCATTTTATATTCTTCACAGATTTTACTAATTGAAGACACAAACCCTTTCGCTAGACTATTTTATTCAACAGTTAATAAGTATTTATTTCGAAGCCAAGCAAAATCCTGTTTAAAAGAAAAAAAACTTCTAGATGAAAAAGTAGATAAAGATCTGTTGAATCTAAAAGAGTAACAAAAGAAAGGATGTTCACAGAGAACAGGGACAAGTGACTGAGAAGATATAAAGTTTCCACAAAATACATTATAAATAGGCAAATTTAAGCAGATCTTCAAAAGAGATTTGATGATTCTTTAATGAAAGAACAAAACTCCTAAGCAGATCTTGTTTGGAATGTAACCATCTTTTAAGGAAAACTCTCGCCGAATTTAAATAGTTTTTAATAAAAACTTTCTCCGACTTTAAATAGTTTGTATAAAAACTCTACTAATTTAATTAATTTTTGAGGAAAGCTCTTTCCTGATTTGATCTAGCCAAATATTCTGTAATATTTAGGAACATAATAGAACTTAGTTGAATTAATGAATACTTGTAATAATGTTTAAACTTATTTTTAAATAATATTTTTTAATGTTAGAACTTCGAGAAAGCTTTTAAAAAATAGCATTAGTAACTGCTCAACTGTTAACATTAATTTTATAAGAATATTATCTTCGTCTAAGTTAAGTTAGAATCTTTAAGGACAACATTCTTAGAGAATTAATTTTAATTAATTCAAAATTTATATAAAATTGTAAATCATTTCAGAGACGAGTCTATTCCCTAGATAGTCTTTTTATGCCCTATTCCGCATCTTGTGAATGACTTGTAGCTGTGTATCTGTATCTGTATATCTGTATCTGGATATCTTTATCTTTCTGGCCATTTTCCAAGCGTAATTTCGGCTCCGTACTGGCGGATAGAATCTTGGCCAGAGACGGCAGATGCTTCAGACTAAGACGACGATGATGATGAGGATAATGACAAAGATAATTATGATCATGACGATGCGACCGCCATGCCTATCCTGTCATCTTGCTGCTGAGGCTGTTGTTCTTGCCGTTTGGCATTGAATTTTGGAAATCAAATATCTAACGCCATATAACTCCATAGAAACGCCGGAGAACTCGGCTCAGGGGTGGGTTTCTTCTTCTAGCTAGCACAAAAAATAAAAAGGTTAACAACAGCCGAAGAAGAGGTCTTTGTGTGAGCCATATATACATATACATATATATATATATACATATATATATATAGCAGATATAGAAGCAGATAGAAGAAGCAGAGACTCCTGCATATGTGTGTGGATAACACAATAAGCATCTCAGGATGCTGTCAAATGTTTGGTAATTAAAAAAAAGAAGAGGAGCACAAGGCTGGGAAAGTAATGGGAAAGAAATTTCCCAATCCAAAAGGAAAGTCACAAAAATGAAACAAAAAAAAAAAGAAATCGAAGCAAAACCAGGGAAAATTGTAGAGAGGAAAATTTTAAGGGGAGGATGGTCGGATGGATAATTTTCTTAATGCCGCTGCCTAATTTGATTGAGTTTTTGTGTTAGATGTCACTCCCCCCTGCGCTAATTTAACCTTTTTCAGCCATTGACAAGGGCCACAAATAATCAAAATTAAACATATTTGTTACCATTTTTGGCTTTCCAGCGAAATTTTTAGATTAAATAACCTTGTATCTGTTTTTAGCTGAAGTGGGAATTATAATTTGAAGTTCATTTTATAAAGACAAGTAGCTTCATTTTCAGCATTCAGCCTTTTTCTAACAGAAAACCCGACTTTAGGACTTACATTTCCATGGCAAGAAATAGGTTAAAGTCTTGTATTTATTTTAGTTGCTTGAAAATAACTATTTACAATATAAATTATTTAAAAAACAACATTACAACATATAAATATCTTTAAAATACCATTTAAATATATAAATATCTTTAAAATACCATTTAAAAATATAAATATCTTTAAAATACCATTTAAATATATAAATATTTTTAAAATACAAATTCGAAATATAAATATCTTCAAAATACCATTTAGAAAAATATTATATCTTTGGTCTTGGGCCTGAATTGATCCCTAATTTTGCCCTAGCCAAATGCGTTGCTTTCAGTTTAATTAACTAATTCTGCAAGGCTATCCTTGAGAAAATTCGGAAAATACTAAATATCAGATTATTGAGAATTCCAAAAGTAAATCTTGGATCCAAAAGAAAGAATTTAAATAAGAAGAAAACAAGTCTGTGGAAGCAATGACATAAGCATGGGGATGTACAGCCAAAAAAGAGCCTTACAGATTTTTATTTACATAGATACATTTTTATTCTTAATTTTTGTGTATTTCTCTATAAAACACCTACAAAATCTGATAAATTCTTTAAAAATTTCCAACAATTTCCTGTTTTTTTGTTTCATAAAATTCTATAATCTAAATTAATTAAATTTTTTGGGTCAAGCTCTGCCAAAAGTTAATCAGATATTTCCCAAGATATTTGCAATTCAACTGTAAATTGTTGAATTTCGAATTTGGTTCAGAAATTCCGGAATCCCAAGGGAGGATATGGTGGCATCCTGAGAACAACAAATACAAAAGAACAGTTATGCGCAAGGAAACCCGCCGATGAATCTTTGAACAAAAAGCAAAAGACAAACAGCGAAAAGGAAAGAAGGCGAAGGAAGTAGTAAGCAGATCACACATGTTTGTGAAGCGAAAGAGGAGGGGGAGGAGGAGGAGGAGCAAGAGGAGAAGGAAGAGGTTGAGAAGATCAAGAAGAATAAGAAGGAGAAGGGGGAGAATGAGTAGGAGCATGGGAAGAATGCGAGATTTGCACATCGATCATATTTTAGCACAAAAAACCACAGAGTATGGCAATGGGAACACACAAAGAAAACCATTTGCTGAAATTAACCCAAGCAAACAGTAATTTTAACAGCAAAAATAGTAAAAAGAAGAAAAGGCTTTAAAAAAACTAAATTACTAGAAAAATCGAAAAAGGAAATATCTTTTTGGCTTTACTCAAAAAACATTTACTATAAAATTACAGCATTATTCTGTAATTTCTTTAAAATGTTGCCAAGAAAATGGAAAATATTAACTTTTAACTAATTTATGGGTTAGTTCCACAAATACATTTCATTTCTTTATTTTAGTTATACTTCTATTAAAAAAAAAAACAATATATTACTAAATAAAATCCTTTTAGCTTTACTTTGCCTAAAATTAGTCTTGAAATTAGGCCACATTTTGTGATTTCTTTGTATTTTAATCATGAAAACAGTTAACTTTTAACTAATTTATGGGTTAATTCTACAAATATATACATATACGAGTAGTATATATTTTTTTGTGTGCATTAAAGATTTTTACTCTCTATGCTGTTTTTAAAAGAAATAAAAAACACAAAGACACAAAAGCCTGTCAAGGCGAAGCTATTGTTCATTCCTTCGTTCTATATTTTATATTATTTCTCTGGTTTCTTAGCCAGGAATCTTCCTTTTTGCCTTCTCTCTCTCTCGCTCTCTATCTACTTGTGTGTGTGTTGTACAGGGTGATCCATTGAGAGGTTTTTTTTTGCAATAGGGTTTTTCGGGCAGATCACGCGTGACTGGTGTCACGCTGTCATGTTATTTTTATTCAATAATATTTGGCAAATCATCATTGAGAGGCTTACAGCTGTATTACGAAAATCAGCGTTCTGTGAAAAATGGTTTTCGTGGACATAATATGGTGCCTCAACATTTGGGCTTGTCGTACTCAACAACTTGGCGAATTTAGCGTAAGGACCTTGGCTTCAAAAAGTAATTGTTATAAAGAATGTTCTTTGGGCTCATAATAAAGATTCGGCCATCCAATTTCATTTTATGTGTTTTATTTACAATTAAAAAATAAAAACTTTATAATGAATCACCCGTTATATTCTATATTATTTCTCTGGTTTCTCTGCCAGGAATCTTCCTTTCTGCCTTCCTTCTATACGTTTCCGTAACTCTCTCTCTCTTTCTCTATCTGTGTGTGTGTTATAGCTATGAATCATGGTAAGTGCTAACGCGGTATATAGAAGGAGAAGCAGGCGAGAAAAAGGAAATGAAGGAGAATCAAGAGAAACCAGCAAGAAGGAGAAAGAGAGAGAGGGACATAGGCTTCAAGGATTACAGTAACCGTGTGCGAGCGAGATGCCGCTACGACCTACTGTCTTCTCTGCTTCTTGCCTCTACAGGCTTCGAGTATCTACAAGATACACACACGCACACTCGCACCTCTGAGGTAGACAATTTCTACCTGGACACACAACCGATCAAAATCTCTGCCGAAAAAAAACCAAACAAAAAAAAGCAAGAAGAAAACGAAAACAACGACAACGCAGAAAGAGAACCAAGCCATAGAAGCGGTAGAGAAGGAGAGCTAAAGAGTGTGTGAGAGAAAGAGAGAGAGGGAGCTCGCGCGCAACATCTTGCCGAAAAATTAAAATTACAGATGGTTTGTTGCTGGATGAGCATATGTACAGGAAACCAGTTTTTATGTTCAACAAACAAAACCAAGAAGTAGAAGATACACAGATACGGCGGCCACGGATACAGATACAGATACACAGATGCAGATACACATGCGAATGCCGCCGCACGAAGCCACAAGGAGGAGGAGAGGAGGCAGGAGAAGCGGCAACGGCGTTATGATGACATAGCCACAACACCGCTGCGCAGAGTGTCGCGCAAGCGCAGCGCCATCCATGGCTTGTGTATCTTTCAGATACGCCGAAAACAGTGCGTTTCGCTAGAGCTTAACCATAGCCCATAGATGGTGGCTTAAGATGTAATAGATCTTTAAGATCAAGCTATAGAAAATTGAGTACGTTATAATATTTATCTTGAAAAATACGCACTCAAAACCAAACCTTCATGGAAATCATTTCTTATTTCATTCTCTGCTAGGAAATAAATAATTTGGCAGATTAAAGGCACTGTTTTTTTAAAGGTTCCTAAGGAACTTGCAAGCCAAATTTGTAACTCAAACGCTTAAGAATCTTTTTAAGATTGCACTTAAGGTTGATAACTCTACCTTAATGAATACATTACATTAATTTAAAATGAAATACAATTAACCAAATTGTATGAAGAATTAAATAAAGAAGAATAAAGAATTTAATAAAAATTAGGTAAAAAATAGAATATTACACAATTAAATAAGAAAAACGGAACAAATAAAATTTCTGTATATAAAAACCTATCCAAAGATACTTTCCCTCGACTTATTTTTATATTTCTGCAAAGAGAAATATAATATTTTGTAGCCGTCTTAAATATATAAACTCCTTATTTTCTTTTAAATCTAAAAAAATATAAAGCCTTTGCTTCCTCGTAGAAATTACTTTCCAACATTATTAATCTCTCTAAAAAAATATTTTGTTATTCTTATTCCGACCCTCCGGCAATCCATCTCTGCCAAACTGTGAGTTTCGCAAGCGAGAGATGCAAAGGCATCTGTGAGATACTTGGATTTCCTAGAGAGCTGTTGCTAGCCGCGTCTATTTGCAGCCGCCACCCCCTTTTCGGCATTCTCTGGCATTGCGGCATGCAGCAACATGTATGCGCGTGTGTATGCCGGCTTCAAGGATCTGCAGAGTCCTTTGTGTCGAATCCTGGGATCAGGGGAACCGGCTTTCACGAAACAGACACACACGTTCCCGGAGCTGTCTTGGTTTTTATTTTCTTTTCTTTACGTCTCCTGTGTTTTCTTTTTGTTGTTGTTTTTATATCGTTGTATCTTTGTATCTACACACATGTCTTGGTCCGTCTTCCATTCTCTGCTTCTGCTTCGCTTCTTTCTTCGCGAAAATCAAGCCGCAAACAGAACGAAAAATCTCTATCTCGAGCGGAACTCCGGATTCGGATTCGGATTTCGATTTGGATTCGGATTCAGACTGGGATTCAGAGACAAGGAGAGAGAGGGAGGGTGAGGCAGAGGAAGAGACAGAGACAGAGGCAGAGGCAGAGAAAAAGAAGTATTAAAGACACGCACGTAATTTCTTTGGAACTAGCCAGGAACAACAACAATGAATTTCTACAAAAATAATTAAGAAAAACGAAAGAGAAAAAACAGAAAATACAGAAAATACATACGAACATGAACGAGAAACATTTATTTAAAAGTTTATGATGGGGTTGCCAAGGAAAAAGAAGCGAAGAAGAACATTTCCATAAAACAATTATATAGGGGAAAGGGGAAGAAGGAAGGAAGAGGTAGGAGCAAGGAGCAAGACGTAGGACCAAGGAGGTAAAAGGTAGATAAGGGAATGTGCCAAAATATCAGGACAGAAAAACCTGTGGAGAAATCCCATGGAGAGATCTCCAAAACTCTCCACTGCTGAAATAAAAAATAAAATAAAAATCATAATAATATAAAATGCAAAATAAAAACAACTTGGCATAATTTTCAATTTTTTTTATATATATAATTTTTTTGTTTTTCGTTTATATTTGTCATTTAAAAAAAATACTTAGAAGGCGTGCCAAAAAATGTGAAAGCGTTGTCTTGGAATAGGTTAACAATTACAAATAATAATAATAATAATAAAAAAAAATTGTATAATTACAAAAACGAGAAAAGTCTAAAAGTTGAGCAGGATGTGTGTGTGTGAAGAAATGTTTTTTGTGGTGTTTTGGTTGTTAAATAATTACAAGTGGTTTTATTGGTGGAACATATATAAATTAATGGGCAACTAATGTTAATAAATATAGATATATATATATTTAAATATATATATAACGCCAGATATGTGGTAACTATCGCTTAGTAATTATAATAATAATATCCCTGATTTTGCATATTTTTGTTTGTGGTATTTGCTGGGTTTCCTGCTTGTTGTTCTTGACAATTTGGCGTTGTTAAGGCTATACGGATATATATATATATATATAGAGGGGTATATATGGGATATATACATATATATATATATCAATTGGCATTTAGTTGCTGCTTTTTGAAGCTTACATATCGTATATATGGCATTTGTTTTTGTGCTTGTTCCTCGTAAAATAATAATTAAACATGTTGCAAATTAAAAATACGACAAAAAAATGTGTTGCTTTTAAAAATAAGGCTTTACATGCTATAATGGAATTACATACATATATATTAGGATATATATATAGACGCTGCTGTCGCTGTTGGCTGTTGCTGAGGTATACTTGGAGGTTCACACGTTACAAATAATAATTATTCATAATAATAATAATAATAATGATAGGTAATTAATTAATTAAGTACAAGTACAAGATACAAATAATAATACAATTTTTAACATGCAAATAAAATTAAATAATTTGCTGCTAACAACAATTAGGAATTCTGGCTGTCTTTCAATCAATCTCCAAAAAAAAAAAAAGAACTCTAATTACAGGGAATGAATGATTGTGGTTCTGGTTCGCGAATCGGGAATCGGGGTTGGCACCATACAAAGGAGTGGCCTGTCCAAGTTATTGAAATGCTGCGGCTTTGCATCAACAAATAAATAAAACAGCGAATCATTGCCTGGCCAGCAATAAATTTGTGTTTTCTCTTAATGTCCGAAACTAAATCAAACTGGAAACTGGCTACAAAAAATAAACTGGATAACTGGATAAAGATCGCGATCCAAGGACACACTCAACTGCAGCGCCACCCGCAGCTGCCGCCTCCAGCACCTCGGGCTGCGCTCAGTTGCCGCTGGCGGAGAACTCCCTCTCCCTCTCCCTCCAAAGCCCGGAGCATTTCAAAACCCAGCTTCGGACTCAGTACAACTCTATGCTCTTCTCTATCAACTGATAGTCCTCCTCGCTCTTCCCCATCATCGGGTGATAGTCGCCCAGCTCCCGCTCCTCCTCGTCCAGCTCCATTTCCATCTCCATCTCCTCCTCATCCTCCTCCTCCTCCTCGTCCTCCTCCAGCAGGCTATCATCATCGGCGGCCACATCATCAATGTGCCGCTTCAGACTCAGGCCGGTGGTGCCGGTGGTGGTGGTGGTGAGTCTGGGATTCACCGGGACAGCCGCTGCAGAGGTCAGTGGAACTGTTGTCACCCCTCCGCCCCGCACAGCCGTCACCGTCAGGGAGCGAGCAAAGGCCGCCTTAATGGTGTTGGGTAAACCAGCAGGCATAGAACCTGCTCCTGCTCCTGCTGATGCCGCCGCTGCTTGTGCTGCTTGTGCGGCGGCGGCGGCTGTTGCGGCTGCTGCTGCTGCTGCGGCAGCGGCTGACTTCTTGCCCACCACCCTGGGACGATTGTGGGTCTCGAGATGCTTGCGCAGGTGATCCTTGCGGCAGAAACCCTTCTCGCATATGTCGCACATGTGCTGCTTGATGCCCGTGTGTATCGCCTCGACATGCCGCCGAAGGTCGGTCTTGTGATGGAACTGCTTGGGGCACTGCTCGCACTTGTGCGGCTTGTCCTGGGTGCGATGGCGACCCAGGTGCGTGGTATAGACATCCTCGCTCTGGAAACGCTTGCCGCACTTCTGGCAGCGGAACGGGTACTCACCGGAGTGGAAGCTCTTGTTGTGCTGCGTGAGGTAGCAGTTCTTGGTGAACTCCTTGTCGCACTCCAGACACTTGATCCTTCCCGATGGCAGGGTGGTCGAGTGCGGGGATGTGGAGCCAACGCTGCTATTCCTGCGTCGCTTCGTCGTGGCTGAGGGTGTGGCACCGCGTCGCTTCTTAGCGGGAGGTTGCCCCACAGATTGAGTGGGCTCCGACAGGATCTGGTGCTGCTGCTGTTGTTGCTGCTGCTGCTGCTGCTGTTGCTGTTGCTGCTGTTGGAGCTGCTCTAGATGATGCTGCTGCTGCTGCTGCTGCTGCTGCTGCTGTTGAAGCTGTTCCAACTGATGATGCTGCAGCTGATACTGCTCCATCTCGTACTCCTGCTGATGCTGCTGCTGCTGATGCTGGATGAGCGTGGCCATGTCCATTTCCAGAGCAGGAGTTGCTCGCGAGCTGCTCACCGTGGGCGAGTATGGCGTGGACAGCACCGTCAGCGTGGCCGGCGTCTGTGCCTCCTGTTGCCCGCCCTGCTGATGGGCATGCAGCGCCGTGGTCAGCGTATGCACTGGCGGCAAATCACCCTCCTGCGGCGATCGCTGGGCGGCCACCGAGTACGGCGAGAGCGGGGCATACGGTGCAAACAGCGAGGCTGGCATTAGCTGCAGGATCTGGCCGTCGCTGGTGGTGATCTGGTGATTTGCCGCATAGCCGCCGGCACCGGGATGCGTCTCGGAGCCACCACTACCAATAATAGTGTGATAGCTCATTGTGGGGTCCAGCGGCTGCAGCTGCTGGTAGCATGGCGGCGGCGGCGGCATGATGGGCATGTGCATGGTGGGCGGCATGGGCATGGTGCTGGTGATGTGCGGCGGCGGCTGCGGCTGCAGCGGCAGCGGCAGCAGCTGCGGCGCTGTGGTGGTGGTGGTGAGCGGCTGCGGCATGGGCATGCCCATGGTGGGCGGCGGGGAGCTGCTGGTGTGCGGCGAACTGCTGCTGTGCGGCAAATTGTCCGCCAGGATTAACGGCTGCTGCTGCGGCGGCGGCGGCAGCTGCGGCTGCTGCTGCTGCTGATGATGATGATGATCCAGTTGGTGAAGCTCCCGCTGCTGATGTGGTTCCTCCTCCAGCCGCTGATGCTGCTGCTCCAACTGCTCCGCCTGCAACTGATGCGGGTGGTGCGGGTGGAGCACCGCCTGGTGGTAGTGGTGCACCAGCTGCTGCTGCGGCAGCGGCATAGTGTCCTGCATACTGGTGGTGGTGGTAGTAGCTAGCGGCGTGGTGCTGGTGCTGCTGCACTGCAGCATACTGCTGGGCATGAGCGTGTGCATGTGCGTGGGCATATCCAAAGCCAGCATGTTGTAGTCCATTCCCATAGGCGGCAGCATTACCATAGGCGGCAGCGGCTGCGGCGGCGTTGTGGTGCGCGAGAAATCCGTTGCCGGCGGCTCCTGCTGGTAGATAGTAAGGGGCGAGTTGCTGCTGCTGTTGCTGCTGCTGGGCGTGCTGGGATTGATGTGACTGTGGGTGCTGCTGTTGCTGCTGCAGCTGAGCGTGTTGGGCGTGCTGCTGTGATAGTGGCGTGCCGCCAGCAGGTATTGCTGCTCCTGCTGCTGCCGCTGCAGGTGATCTTCCGCCCGATCCGGATCCTGCTCCTCCTGCTCCTCCTCCTGCAGCTCCTCCGCCTCCTCCGTGGCCATTGAGCTGCTGCTGCTGCTGCTGTGATGGGTGTGGGTGTGGTTGCTGTCCTCCATTTGTTCGCTCTTTATAGCTACTGTGGTTGCCTCCGCCGCCGCCGTTGCTGTGGTTGCTGTTGCTGCTACTGCTGCTGCTGTTGTTGTTGTTATTGTTTGTGGTGCTCGGGTTGTTGTTGTTGTTGCTTGGATTGGCGGTGTTGTGATTGTTGTTTCGTTCAGCAGGCCCCTCATTTGGGAGGACGGCATTTGGGTGGTGTTGTTGTTGTTGTTGTGTGGGGCGGAGGGACCTGCTAGCCCGTTTGGGTGACCGTTCAAAACGGAGTTGTGGTGCTGCTGCTGCTGCTGCTGATGGAGTTGCTGCTGCTGCTGCTGCTGGTTGTTGTTGGAAGCGTGCTGTGGTGAAGCGTTTGTCGTGGATTGCACTTGTTGCTGCATGTAGCTATAGCCGTTGGCGGTGCCATTGGCATATCCATTGGCATGCTGCTGCTGGTGTTGCTGCTGCTGCTGCTGCTGCTGCTGCTGGTGATGGTGATGGAGGTGATGCTGCTGCTGCTGCTGCGTGGTGGGCGAGGGCGAGGCCGAATACTGGGACATGGCAGCGCCGCCCAACGCTCCCACGCCCAACGCTCCTCCCCCTCCATAGTCGGGCGGACTTCTCGGCGGCTCCGGTGGCGGCACATTAACCGGCGGCGGTGGCGCCGGTGCCTGCCCCTGCCCCTGATTGACAGCGGCTGCAGCGGCAGCGGCGGCTGCAGCAGCTGCTGCTGCCGTGCCCCTGCGACTGGGCTTCGTCACCGGATCCCGCGCCGGATGATGGTGCGCCGATATGGGCAGCGTCGCCGGATCCGGCTGGCCGCTCGACTTCACCGCGTTCTTGTGCAGCGTCGTGTTGTAGTGCCGCTTGAGGTGGCCCGAGCTTGTGAACCACTTGTTGCACGCCGTGCAGTTGTACGTCTTGGGGCGACGCGCCTCGTTCGACTTCCAGGTGGCCGCCTTGGCCGTCAGGCTATTGGCCGGCAACACGGAACTGGAGCTGGGCGGTTCGAAGCCTCGATATCCGCCGCCGGGCGCTGCTCCGCCCGCCACGCCGTCCTGCCCCGGTCCACCGGTGGTGGTGCTGGGGAATTCCGCCGGACTGGTCGCCACGCTGGCGCACAAATCCGCACCGGCGCCACCCGCACCGCCTGCCGTGGGATCAAAGGACTTGTCCACGTAATGCTGCGAGTCCGGATACTCGGACTTGATCAGCCCATGGCCGCCGTATTCCTGCTTGATGAGCGTGGCACCGACGCCGGCGGACTGATGGTAGGGCGACTGCTTGGGCGAGTAGTATGGTGACTTGTCCACGCCCACACCCACGCCGAGACCGACGCCTAGGCCCACGCCCAGGCCCTGCTGCATGTAGGGCGGCAGGCCCTCGACCGAGGCCACCGTCTGCTGCGGCTGCTGCTCCCAGCTGTGAAGCGCCCGCTGCTGCATGGACTGCATCGAGTGGAGCGGATCGGGCAAAGCGCCCAGCGGCAGGCCGGCTACTGCTTCGTGCTGCTGCTGCTGTTGCTGCTGCTGCTGGAGCAGCTGCTGGTGGTAGACCATCTTCTGTGAGTCCAAATCGAGCAGCTCGCCGGGATTGGCCGATGCAGCGCCCACAACGCCCGGTGGCTGTGGCGTTGGCATCTCCTCCTTGATGTACGGCGAGCTGGCGTAGCCACTGCTCCCATATGGCGACTCGCCATGCACATTGGCGATATGCTCCTGCAGCTCCGACTCGTTGGTGGTGAGGATGCCGCATTTCTTGCACTGGAGCTTGCATCCGGCACCGCCGTTGCCAGCGCCGCCCGGTGAGCCCGGTGTCTGGCCACT
This sequence comes from Drosophila tsacasi, assembly GCA_018904565.1. Taxonomy (NCBI): domain Eukaryota; kingdom Metazoa; phylum Arthropoda; class Insecta; order Diptera; family Drosophilidae; genus Drosophila; species Drosophila tsacasi. The sequence continues at coordinate 12,598 of JAEIHY010006576.1, forward strand.
GGCGCTGCCCAGCTGCATGTGCGACGAGGTGGACGTGGGACTGCTGCTGCTAACCACGCGGGGACTCATGGCCGCCGTGGTGGTGCTGACGGCGCTCGGTGCGCTCACCGACTCCTCCTGGGCGGCGACACTGGCCGCCGGCATGCCGCCGAGTCCCGATGTGGGCGTCTGCAGGTACGGATGGTAGCGCAGTCCGGCGCTCTTGCCGTAGTCCAGGCCGAAGGCGTAGTCCGTGCCCTGCTGCTGCTGCTGCTGGTAGAACTGCTCGTAGCTGTTGATGTAGCTGCTGGCGTAGCCTTGCTGCTGTTGCTGTTGTTGCTGCTGCTGCATGTCGGCGCCGTAGAGTCCGCCATAGAGCTGCTGCTGCTGTTGCTGAGCCTGCTGCTGTCCGCTGGAGGCGGAGTACATGTTGTGGGTGGCATAGGGCTGATGGGTGATGCCCGTAACCTGCTGCTGCTGTTGGGGATCCATGCCCTGGGATTGCTGTTGTGCCTGTGCTTGCTGCTGTTGCTGCTGCTGCTGCTGCTGCTGGTGTTGCGGGGGCTGCGGTGTGCCCGGCTGGTTATCACTTGAATCGGCTGCGGCACTGATCGTGGCATTTGGCGTGGCGGGTGCACTGCCTCCGCCGCCGCCAGCCGCCGGGACTCCTGCTCCCCCGCCTCCACCCGCTCCCGTTCCCCCGCCGCTGTCGGTGGCACTGCTGGCGGCGAGCGCCTCTGCCGCGTGCAGTGGCGGCATCTCAGTCTTGATGCTCGCCATGGACCGCTCTCGCGTGGTTGCTGCTTCCGCTACTTCCGCTGCCGGTGCCGCTGCTCATGTCGTGCTCTATCTGCGAAATTAGCGGCGCATCCTCCTCCTCCAATCTCTCTTTCTCTCTCCGGGTTCGTTGGCTCTCTTGTGGAGCGCCGATCGTTGTTTTTTATTATTCTTTTGTTTTTGTTAGTTTCTCGTTTTAATTATTTCTTTAGGATTAAGTTGGTATTTGTATTTGTACTGCAAATAAGCGAATTTTTTTGATATTTTCTTTATTAGTTTGGGAAATTTGTTGGTAGATTTTTAAGAAAAAGAAACACGCACACGTACACAAACACACAGACTGAGAGTCACAGACGATCTAACGGTTCTTGATGTCCTCTTCACTTTGTTTCTTTTATTAACATATCACACTTTTTGGTACTTTGTTTTTTGTTTTCAGATCGTTTGAATTACAAATTATAGTTAGCTTTTTTTTAATAAATTGTCTATGCTCTCACTTGAACACATTGACACTTGAAAAAAAATACAAAGATCCTCGGTTCTGAGTTCTCGTTCTCGTTTTTGCTTACTTATCTGCGCCTTCGCTTTCGGCACTCCTCCGCTGGACTGCCGTCGATCTTTTCGCGCCTCCTTTTGCCGACTGCTTCTCACACTCTCTCTCTCTCCACTGCTCCTTCTTCTTCTTTTTCTCTTTCAACAAAAAATAAGACAAACTGAAGGAAACCAAAATCAAAATGCGGCTCTGCAATTTTGAATTTTGAATTTTGTTTGCGAATATGCGAGGGAAGCGAGAACTGGCGATGGCGACTCTCTCCCTCTCTCTCTCGGTCGCGCTTTGCCAAGATCACTGTGATACGCCTCTCTTTCAACGCTTTTTTTTAGATCTTTTTCATCCGGGGATCGAACAGAAAAAAATTGTTTACGAACACAAATATGACACAAATGATTGTTAAACTTTTAAACTTTGCTTTTCTTCGCTCGGTCCGAAATAGTTAGTTGTTTTTAATTTTTATTTT
>JAEIHY010006582.1:0-14343 GCA_018904565.1 Drosophila tsacasi
TGTTTTTGTTGTTGTTGTTTTTATTGTTGTTTTATTTGCTGTTGTTGCTGCCCAGATTGCAGTTGGGGTTTTTTTTGTATGCAAATGGCGTTCAAGGATTTCTGTGTGAAAGTTGTTGAACCTGATGACTGGCAATTAGAGCTATAACACTTGTGGATACCGTTAGCAGAGAGACCGCCAAGCATTTTGGACCTTTGAATATATGTGTATATAGACGGTAGATAGATAGAAGATATAGATAGAAGGTATAAGACGGATATAAGATGTAGATGTATGAAAATGAAGGGATAGAAAGATTTATAGATATAACTTAGAAGGGTATGCTTAAAGGGGGTTATTAGATATTCTAAAGTTCGTTCCAAAGGGTTGTTATCTATGGGTAATTCAGGTTTAAATATATTGCAAAAATAAAACCCTAAATTAGATCATAACCCGATCATAAACGTTCTGTAAAATATAGACACTTAGGTCTGCTTAGCTGATTTTTACAACCTTCTGGGTATTATCACTATTAATTATTTGTATACCCTAATACTAATTAAATATGCAGTTTTTTTAACCTATTAATTATTATTAACCTATTTATTATCCAAGTGCAAGCTGCAAGGGTATACAAAGTTCGTTTAGCTTTCTTTCTTTCTAAGACATAATTTGAGCTAACTTGGAATATTTTCAAGACAATACTTTTACATTTAGCTAAAAGTTTAAAGAAAACATACAAAGAACTCTATTAAAAGCTGTTTTTAAACTATATCTTTCGAAACATACATATAATTAAGAGATAAACATTGAAAATAGGAAAGGATAACAGAAAAGGATTTCAAAAATAGTTTTAAAAAAGGATTTAATATTAAGAATCTATAGAAAGTACCCTAGTTTTATGTAATAAATTAACTAAACAAACAATACATAATAATGTTGTAAAAGAACTACTTCTTACAATAAATATAATAAAAGGCCTTAAAATACATAAAATACTCCTGATACCTATAATACCTAAACTACGAAAAATGACTAAAATACCTGAAATACCCATCATTTAAAAATTATCCCAAAAGCATTACAAATATAGGGATTTGACAAAACAACATTTACAAGCAAAGACAATTAATTACTCATAATCCATATAATTGAAACCTAAACTCTTGAGCCAAATTCCTTTGCTAATTAACAAAGGAAGCTGCAAAAACGGAGATGCAGTCAAGTGCGTCATCGGTGCAAGATGCAATTTAATGGGAAAATAATAGAGAGGAATGAACTGATTTCCTACTGCCAAAGCATATTTACCAGGCTTTGTATCTCTATGACAACTTGGCTAACAAGGTGGCATTATGGCTGGCCGTAGCCACTCCCCCCTCCCTCCTGCTCCCCTGCTCCCCCCAGTTTGCAATTGGCCTGGCCCAAAGTCGATTCCTGTAAATAATATTGCATAGAAAGTGCACGCAATGGCGCGAATGCCAAACAAATAAACAAAGTACATAAGCTATATATATATACATATATATGTACATGCTGTACGCCACACGCTATATGTATGCTATATGCATTTCCAATATCAGCCAAGGATATTCGCCTGCGCTAAGTCCACATGACCTTCTAAAGTTGGTTGACTCTGCCGATGCCTGCCTGCTGCTTGCCTGCCTGCCTGCCTGCCTGCTTGCCTGCGTCTGCAAAGTGCAACCGAAAATTTGCAGGAGAGCTGTGAGAGGTGTCAGGTGGTGGGGTGGGGGTTCGAGTTCTCTAGGGGATTAGTGGGTTTTTAGGGGCTTAAGGGGGATGGAGAGTTAATGGGTGGCAGGGCGGCGGCGGCGGCGGCATATTTCATTTTGATTAAACTAGCAAAATGTGCAAAAATTGTGTGCAGTTTCCCCTTTTTCGGGGAGAGCTGAAAAGCGCCTATGATGCAAGCGCAATTCAGACAGTGAGACACTGGGACACAGAGAGTGTGAGGAAAAGAGAGACAGAGAAATACACAGAGAAATAGAGGTGGCAAAGCTTGCTAGAGAGAGAGAGAGCGAGGGGAGAAAAGCAATGTGCACTTGATGTTGGCAGTGGCAAAAGCCAAGAGCAACAGCCAAAACTGCAGCAACATCACTTGCAACATTAGAGAGTAAAAGCAACATTGCAGACGAACTAAGCAGGAACATTAGATCGTAATATAACATTAATGGGTATTTCTTAATGGGTATGTTAATTATTCAATGTAAGGTGTCCTGTGTTCGTCAATCGCTTTTAGTTGTCCGCTGTTAGTTGTCCGTTATAAGTTGTCCGCTGTTAGTTGTCCTCTGTTAGTTGTACGCTATTAGTTGTCCGCTGTTCGTTGTCCGCTGTTAGTTGTCCGCTGTTAGTTGTCCGTTGTTAGTTGTCCGCTGTTAGTTGTCCGTTGTTAGTTGTCCGCTGTTGGTTGTCCGTTATCCACTATGATATATTCTATGTTAGTGGTCCAATGATAGGTTAAGTGTCCGTAATCCATATTAGTTGTCCGTTATTAGTGGTAGTTTCTTGTCCGGTATGCGCTGTAAGGTATCCACTGTTAGCAGCCCTTATTAGTTGTCCGTTATCCTGTTAACCGCTGTCCGTTGTTAGTTGTTGCTTGTCCGTTAAATGGCAATAGGGAAAACTGATAAGCAACAATGATATGGGAAAAAACAATAACCAAAAGGAGCAACACGAGCAACTGGAGCTGGCCAACACAAACAGTGAACATAAACAGCAGAGCGGCAACACTGGCAAGGGAAACATTTATGAAATAAACACTTGACGGAACAGTGCAAAAATAAAGTGAAGAATGACAAGAGTGCAGCCAGGAAAACCCACATAATAATAAAACTATGCAATGTTTGCTGTTGTTGCTGCTGCTGCTGTTGCCAATGTTGCACCTCGCTTCGTTTTCGTTTTCGATTTGTGTGTTAGTTGGGTTTTTCTTCGGTCTTGGCTTCAGCTCTGGCTCCGGATTTGGCTTTGGCTTTGGCTTTGGCCTCCTCTCTCCCTCTCTCTCTCTCTCTGCTCTTCTCTGCACTGCTCAAGCTCTCGGCGGCGGTTCTCAGTGCTGCTCCCTCACACTCACACTCGCTGCTCGCTGCACTCGTTGCACTCGGTGCTCGGTGGTCGGTGCTCGATTCTCGGTGGGTTCTCTCGGCTTTTCTGCTTGACAATTTCGCTACGCGGCTGTTTTGGTGGCTGCCAGTTGCACATTTCCGTTATATCCGCCAGGCAGCAGTCGCAGCCACGGCACAGCACACAGGGCGTATGTGTAATATTCGTCCAGGAATCGCAAATCAAAATTGGCTCCTAAAAAATTAAAAGGAAAATTTAAAAAAAGTCATAACTAAAGCCAAACTTAAACTGAAAAATAACTTAAAACAAAAATAAAATAATATAAAACCCAAATAATAAAAATAAAATAAATAAATAAAACAAGTGCAGCGCTGCTTACAGCTCCTCTGCCCACGGCAACTGCGACGTCGGCAGCACAGCGACGACGGCACGGCGGCGGTGGCTTTGTTTTGGCTTCAGTTTTGGGCCAGCAGCTTTGACTTCAGTTCGATTCGTGATTCCCCGTGGTCTGCAGCCCCAAAAAACGCGCAAAACCCAAAGAAAGTACAAGAAAAACATAAGAAAAATTAAAATGAAAATAAAATTATAAGAAAATTATTGGGAAAAATTAAAAAGAAAATAAAAAGAACGAATAAGCAAAAACCCCCGAAAATTGTCTGAAATTCAAATGAAAAACTGCATTTTTTTGGAGTGAGTGGAGAGATGTGGCTAGAAGTGTGTCAGTAAAGCGGGGTAGAGGGTGGCGGATCCCCGGTAAGCACACTCGAATCCTAACAAACAAAAACAAAACCAAAAACACCAAAACCAAACCAACATCAACAACAACAACTGCAACATCTAACAGAGAGCCCCAAAGACGTCACGCCAAAAACAACAACCAGCAATGCCTGGCCCGGCTTTGTGGTCCGGTGAGTGTGCAAAAAAACAGAAAAAAAATACGTACAAATCAAAGAAGAGATCTCATTGAGAGCTGCAAGCTCTCTCTTGAGATCGCTGGCTCTCTCTGCCTTACCCTCCCTCTCTCTCGCTCGCCCGCTCGCTCAGCTCTCTTGCAATTGCAAGTTGCACATTTCCGCATGCTGTCTCCCTCTAGCGCCAGCGAGATCCATGAATCAAGAACCCCGGCAGCAACAACAAATAACTTTCACTTTAGCAGAGCAAAAAAAGAAGAGCAAGAGAGCAAAGAGTGTGTGTGGGAGACGGAGAGGGAGAGCTGACCAAAGGCTTCCTGGCATTGCAACTTGCAGCAGCAGCAACAACAAATGTGTTAAGACCTGATTGCAATTGTTGTTGCTGCTCATTATAAAGTCGTAAGCCATTTACGTTATATGCATTACGTACGCTTACGTTTGATGTGTGTGCGAGTGCGAGGCAAAATGTCAGTGAGCAATAAGGAAATGAAATGTGCGCCAAACAATTATTGTTGTTGCCGTTGTTGCTATTGCCTTTGCCATTGCTATTGCTATTGCTGTTGCTCTTGCTGCTGCTTTTGCAAGCAATGCGAGTTGAAATCGAAAGTGCTTTCAGACAATGGTCAACGAACGTACGGAAAGGGCATTAGGCATTAGAGAAAGATTTGTCTGCGTTGTGGTGCGCGCCGTAGTAGGTGGTGGTGGTGTGTGGGTGCAATGCAAAATTCCGTACGAATTCGCGGTAAATAAGTAAATAAATAGGTAGAAATAAAGAAATAGATAAATAAATATGTATTTACAATAAGTAAGCGACACAAGACGTGATTTCGCAATTCCGTGGCATTGCTTCTGAAGTGAAACGCTTCTCCGGTTGTTAGTTGTAGTCTGTTGTACAGTTGTCCGGTGTCCGTTTGTCCGTTTGTCCGCTGTTAAGATGTCCGTCGGCCTTTATGCGCTGTTAAGTATCCGTTTATGCTATTTCTTTCTTACTTTCTTTTTGATTAACATCAAAATTAATTAATAATTAGATATAGTTCTTGCATTTATTACAATATTTTGTAAATTATTGTTTAGTTTTCTGCTCATTTTACTTATATTCTTGTCTTTATTATTATTATTTTATAATAACTGCTCAGTAATGTTTAATTTTCTGCTTATCTTTCCTATGTTAATGGCTAAGGTTGTAATAGTTAAACGAAAAAATAAGCAAGATACTAAACCCAAGTAAATAACTACAATACGAAAGTATTTTAAAACAGGACAGGACCTGTCCGTTCATGCATTTGTCTGCAGGAAGCATGTCCGTTTTTTGCCTTTGTCCACTTGCCATTTTGTCCATTTCTCCATAACTACTGTTTTTTTTTTGCCTCCACCGCTGTTGCTGATGTGCTTTTGGCCTGTGGTTTTCCTTGGCTCTACTATTGTTGCCTTTGCCTTTGCTTTTGCTTTTCCTTCGCTCGACGTTGCGCAATCGCTTGTCATTGTCCATTGCTGTGAGTTGCTCTAATTCGAGCTAACTTTTACCTTTGTGCACACACACACAGACACACAAACACTCTCCCGTTGATCGTAGAACTTTCGATCTGAACTCCAGGGGCAGAAAGAGATAGCTAGAGAGAGAGAGAGCATGATGGAACTGCAAGCAGCAGGAAGCAACAATCTATGCTGCAAGTGCTGCAGCTCTCTTTCTCTCTGTCTCTTGGCCGCTCTCTCTCTCCGACATAGAGCTTTCGCTCAAAACTAACCCCTTCCATTACTCCCTATTTTTCAGCCATTTTTCACCCAGTTTCCCCTTGCCACCACCACCCCTCCTCTCTTTTTGCCAACCCCCTCCAACCATTTGTTGAAAGTGCAATGGCAGCTTGTGGCACAGTTTTGCTGCTGCTGCAAAAAAGAAAAGGAAAACCGGAAGGGGTGGCCAGATGGGAGTTGCCTTGCATTTATTTTTTATTTTGTTTTTCTTGTCAAAGTAGGCTTTCCACCCCCGCTTTCCAGGCACAGGCACAGGCCCAACATGCAACTTCTAACTGCATTTGTTTGCATGTCTGTGTGTGTGCGTGGGAGAAAAGGCAAAAAGGGAGTAAAAGAGCGGCAGCTAGAATTAGAATTTAACTTGCTGGCTGCTGGCAGAGGGAGAGCGGGCGCGGCAGACAGATAGAGTGAGAGCATAACTATGACGTTGCGTGAGTGCGCTTTTCTAGTGTTGTTATTTCTTCTTTTTTTTTATTGTTACGTTTTGTCTATTGGTTTTCATTTTCGTTCGCTGCCGACGTCGCAGCTGCTGCTTCTAAGCAGCCCGATCGCGCTAGAGAGAGAGAAAGAGTGGGCAAGTGAGCGCGAGAGGGACAGAGAGGGCGGCGGCGGCGGCTACGGCGGCAGAGGCGAGAGAGAGGGAGTCCACGCCTGCGCTGCCAGACGAAGCCAAAGCTAACGGCGACGCCGCTGCTGCCAATGCCTGCGCCGCTGTCGACGCCAGCAGCGGCAGCGTGTCGGTGGCTGCTGCTTTCTTTCGCTCGCTTACTCCTTTCATTTCACTTTATTTCGTTCGCATGCACGCACGTTCACCGCGGAGCAACAAACCGTGTACCATCGACAAATCAAAGAACCAAATAAAACGAGCAACAACAACAAAAAGAATTAACTATATAATTTATACACATCAAAAGCCGGCAGCAGCAGTAGCGCAGCAACACAACTGTTTGTTTTGCGGCTTGTTGTTGTTGCTTCGCCTTTTTGTTGTTTTTCTAAGTTGAATATTTTGGACGCGGAAGAGAAGCTTCTTCGGTGCGGTGTTTGAAACGAAAACTCGAAACGAATTTTTTTAATGTTTGTGTTGAAGTTACAAAAAGAAAGCAAGAAAGAAAGCCAAAAACAAGTACATCAAATAAAGATTAGATTTAGCCAAGAATCGAAAAGAAAGAAAGCCTAAAGAGTGGTATGTGCCCCCTAGTTTGACCCAGTCCCCAAAACAACAAGAATTGAAATAAAAATAGAAACAAGGTTTACAAAATTTACAAATAAAATATGAAATAATTTTTAAATAAATCTAAAAGAAAGCCAGAAACACACGACATCCTCCCACACTCGCTCATCTCAAACTCAAAATCTCTCAAAAAAAAAAGCAAATCTCAAACAAAACTCAAATCTCAAAATCAATCGTTCATCTTCTGCATTTTTTTCAAGTGCTTCTTTTTAAGTTCAATAATTTATTTGGCAATGGACGCAGACTTCTTCTTCTTCTATTAAAATCAAATAAAAAGGAACAAAACAAATTAATTGTTGTGTGAAAAACTTAAAAAAGAAAACAAACAAAAAAGAACTAGAAAAATAACAAAAAGTGTTTAACCAAAAAATGCTAGAAAATGTGGACTTGTAGGGGCAAAAAGCTACCCATGATGGCCCCGGATTCGTTTGTGTACCTGCCCACCTAGGATCGAGCCCAAATGAATGCCAATCAGCCGCTGATCCTGGAGCCGAAGGAAGCGGTGGCAGCAGCAGCAGCAGCAGCTGGTGAGGATTCCTGCCTGTGTGGAGCTGGCGAGGCCGCCCCACTGAACGGGCACGAGGATCAGCGGCTGCTGTTGAATGGCCATGGCCATCATGACAGTGGCAATGATCCTCGCGAGGATCAGCTTACCATTATCAAGACGCCGCTGAACAAGACGCTGCTGAAGAAGTGCAACAACAACAACAACAACAACAGCAGCAGCAGCAACAGCAATAGCAATAACAACACCAATAACACCAATGGCAGCAGCAGTCACATCAACAACAACAGCAACAACAATAATAATAATAATATAAAGCTAAACTCAAGCGCCAGCAGCCACGATGTTGATTCCGGTTTGGCAGCAGCAGCGGCAGCAGCGGCAGGCGGAAATAGCAATAGCAATAATAATGAGCAACAAGAACCATTTCCGAATGATCGCCACCATCACATCTACCACCATCACCACCATCACTACCATCACCATCATGGTGAAGCCACCACCACGGCCGAGGAGGAGGATGCTGCTGCTGCTGCTGCTGCTACTGGTGCTGGTGCAGCAGATGCTGCGGATAATCCAGCAGCAAAGGCAGCTTCTGCCGAGGCCGATGAAAATGCGGATCATGTTGTTGATGATGATGATGATGACGATGATGATGATGTCGTCGTCCCTGAAGATGCCCAGCAGCCGCCGTCGACAGGCTCCTCATCTAGCTCCGGCTGCACGGATTTAAGCCAGGTCAAAGGGGAGCCGCAGGATAGGGACAGTATTCACCTGAAAGCCGGAGGAGGAGCAGGATCATCATCATCATCAGCAGGAGCAGGAGCAGGAGCAACCACAACCACAACCAATTCGTTGTGCAACAATTCCGGTGGCAACAAGTGCAACAAGTGCAATTCCCATAATAACAATAGCAATTGCAACAATAATAATAATACCATTAGTAACAACAACAACAACAATAATAATAATACCAACAATAATAACAACAACAACAATACGAACAACAACAACAACAATATCCATTACAACAATTACAATAACTATTATAAGAAAAAGTCTCGTATGCCGCCCATTTGCCGTTAGTATTGCATTATCCCATTTAAATATATTACATGCTATATATATATATATAATATATAACCATTATATGATAACCTAGAACCCCTTGCCCCCAACCCCGCCCCCACCCAGCACTACCACTCGAAAAACCCAAAAAAAAAATCCAATTCCAATTCCAAATTTCAGCATCACCCAACAAAAAATTGGCAAAAGAAATTGAAATAAAAAAGAAACATCACAATCCTCCCCCTAACAACAATCAACAACAAAATTCCAACAACAACAACTCCAACAACACCAAAGAAAACAATAAAATAAACACCAACAAGCATTGGAATGCATGCCATTTGGACTCTGACTCTGACTCTGCGGCAGCGGGGCAGCAGAGACGGGCCAAGTCTAGATGCTTCCTGAACGAGAGTCACTATACCACCAATGACAATACCAACAACAACAACAACAAATCAAAATTCAAACCAAGAACAACAGCAACGAAAATAAAAACAAAAAGCCAAAACAAACCAGAATCACACCACAAAAACACACACAAAACAAAAGCAAATGCCATTGCAAATGCAAAAGGCAAATGCAAATCGGCAACAACAACAACAACAATCGGCAAAGACAACTTTTTGTTTTTATCTAAAATTTTGAACAATCGGCAAAGACAAGAAAAAACCAAAATTATGACATCCATAGGTAAATCTTTATGACAAATAATATTCCCATCAAAAAAAAAAACAAAACAAAACTTTAGAAAACTTTAAACCCGAACTAATCCTAGATAATTAGAGACATGCACATGCACGCACATATGTACCCCCAAAAACCTTTGGAAAACGCTGAATAATTTTCCTTTCTCACCCCCCAAGTCATTCTACTAACTGTTAAGTAACTAGAAAAAAATACTTTAAAATACTTGAACATAATATAAAACCTTAAAGATTACTGATATTATCACATAGCCTAATTATTATATATTATTCTCTGCAAAAGTCAAGTGTTGGGCATTATTATCTGGGTGCAAATAGGTTAAACATCCCTTAAGTATAGCCAACTCTCTGATATTTTCATATTGAAACCTAATTCCCTCTTCGATCATGATTTAATCGCTCTCAAAATGCTGATTACATGCAGCCAAGATTAGATGCTATCGTAATCGTAAATTGTGGCTTGTTTTTGTTTGCCTCGAATGCAGTTTCTGTTGATCTGCTGCCCCCAGGTAACAGAGATACCTACATAGGTGACAGGTGACACTGCTATAACTAGATACATATATCTCCATGCATATGGAACTATCTGAACTCTCTCGAGTATGTATACAGTTGCGTGTGCACGCGCGCCTACACACAGACTCTAACAAAAACGAAAAAAAAAAAAAAAAGTAGAAACAACAACAAAAAGGAAAGATATAGACGCATACGCATGGTTTTTATTGTTTAGAATAATCTTGCGCTTGATAATGAAAATAGGTCAAATTTTAAAAATACACACACAAACGACATTGTCGTCGCAGCCGCTGCCGAATGCGTACGAGCACTAGCACGAGCAAGCACGATCTCTTCGAGAACTTCGTTCCACCCGATTCTGAACCGAATCGAGCCGAAGTTAGATAGTGTGTGTGTGTGTGGAGAGAGAGAGAGAGAGAGAGAAAGATCGGCATTAGACAGATATATGTAGCTGGGAGGGGGCTCGGATGGGGATCGGCTGGGAAAGGGAATATGTGGCCATTGGAAATGGGAATCGGAATCGGAATCCAAATGGAGATAGAGATAGAGAGGAGAACTCGTTGCTGGGCCAACGCACCAAGTGACCGAATCGGTGCGGTTCGGCTCGCGGGGGGAGGGAGGTGAGAGATATGTTATAGAACTTCAGAAACGATCGAAAGTTCAGCTGTTGTTGCAACCTACACCGAAAAGAAAGTCTGCGGATTATTATTTACAAATTTGTTTACAGGAATACATATTTTGTCAGATGGGTTAATTGAAAGATGTTTTAACTGAGTGTTCAGAGATATCTATTCCCACTAAGGTTTTAAATGAATTTAAGATACTTTGCAGAGTCAGCAGGTTTTAAATTTTGGTTTTAAAATACAGGAGGATATATAGTCAGAATTAATAGTATTAATAAATTACAAAGTAGCTTATAAGGAATACATTTTTTAGAAGACTGTAAAATCAAATATAATAAGCGATAATTAAATGTTTAAGGTTTGATCAGATATCTATTCCCATTAATTTTATGACTTTAAGATATTTTGTATTGTCATTAATCAGCGGGTCTTTATTTTTGCTCCTAAATATTATATGAAACAGGAAAATGATCTTAAAATAAACGTTAAATAGCTGAAAAAAATACAGTTAATCAATTAAAAATTAGTTTACTAGAAATACAATTTTGACAAATTTAAAATCAAATATAATAGTTTTTAGTATTATTTCCACTAAGTTTATATGACCTTAAGGTATTTAATTAGCAGGTTTCTTTGGCTTAAAATATAAAATGAAGGAGGCAAACAATGTAATAAGTTGTTTATAATATTAATCAATTAAAAATGTATTTACAAGAAATTAATTTTTTTTTGAGGTCTGAAAAATCAAATATTATTTGAGATAATTTAAAGATCTTATCCACATATCCATTCCAACTATGATTTCATAACTTTAACTTTAACTTTTTACCTTGTAAACTCTTTTATCAGCATGTCTTTAATTTCTGTAATTAAATATTGTATGAAAAAGGAAAATAATGTTTAAAAAATTAATTATAACTGGAATATATAAATAAAAGTAATTAACCTTGATATTTCATAGAAAAATAAGTTTAAAAGAAATAGATTTCTAACTCTTTAAAATGTATTATTCATATTTTTGTTAATTCGAAAAGATCTTGTTTAGTTTTTCATTATTTTTCCTAAGCTCATTAATTATTTTCTTAATTTTTTTACACTCAAAAATACCTCAGTAATTATATAGTAATATCTCGAAAGATATTTATTGAGCATAAAAAAAGAACTATAACCCATAAAGAGCATTGCTTACGCATCGAAAAGTGACCTATTTCCAAGGGAAGAGTTCGAATCCGAATCCGAGTTCGAGTTCTGAGCAAGCATTTAGCACTCATCTTGGCCCAATGCCGCTGATCGATCGATGTCGTGTAATTAAGCCAATTTCTCGAGTCTCGTGGCTCGCATCTTGGCCCGTTCGTTTTGGCCAACATTTTCTCGACTTCTTTTGCTCGCTCTAACCAGTTTTATTTGCCTTTTAAGCTTGGCTCTGGCTCCGTGGGGAAGTAAATGCAAATTCGTTGGCTATTTGTTTATATTCCAAATCGTTGCCAAAAAACAAAGCCCAGTTCCGAAAAATAAAAATAGAAGAAGAATGCAGAGACTTCCGCAACAAATTTATGCTAACTAATGTCTGAGATTCATAGGCGAAGAATTTCTCAGGCCGAAGGAGTTCACATTTTGGAATGAGCAAATATATGCAAAGGGAAATATATATATGTATATATATAATAGTTATCTTTGGGAGTTTTCAATTCCATTTAAAGTACCGAAAGCACCCTTTTCTAAGCCAGAACTGTCTAGACTTTCTTTTTACAAGTTTATTACAGTTTGCAAGGCTATTTAACTGGACTAATGGCACTGAGCATTTTAGGCAAATTCCTTATTTAAATTAAAGATATATTTAGAGATTTATTGGGTTTCTCTTTTTGGATATTACCTTTCCATTTAATTGGAGAATTCGTCGATCTTAAATCTGTCCATGATAACTAAATGCAATATCTCTCTCTCTCTCCCTCTCTGGATCTTGCTGTATTTAAGAGTTTATTTTAATTTAATTTGCCCAAAAATTATCTTATAAAATTATGGATAAATATTTAAATTGTAATACTCTTTCCGGGGTATTATAATATCAGTCAGAAGCACAGAACAATGCGGAGGAGTCATTTCCGACCCTACAAATCATATATATTCTTGATCAGCATCAACAGGCGATAAAAACTAATAAGAACTAGCACAGAAAAGCTTTCCAAATTGAATTTAATGCATTTTTGGTTTAGTTAAGATCGATTTTCTTGACCAAAGTGCAAGCTGCAAGGGTTTACAGACTTCGGTTTCCCGAAGTTAGCTTTCTTTCTTTTTAATAATCATTTTACTATAAGATCTATTTAGAGATGTATTGAGCATCCAAATTTGGATATTATCTTGCAATTAAGAGGGGGGAATTTTACGATCCTGATCCTGATCCTGTATAGTACTCATTGCAATCTCTCTCTCCGTCTCATTACCATCTATTTATTCAGGAATTATGACACTGAGCCGTGGCCCGTACAGCGAGCTCGATAAAATGAGCCTTTTTCAAGACCTCAAACTCAAACGGCGGAAAATCGATTCGCGATGCAGCAGTGACGGCGAGTCCATTGCGGACACGTCCACCTCGTCGCCGGATCTGCTGGCGCCCATGTCGCCCAAGCTCTGCGACAGCGGCAGCTCCACGGGAGGTGGTCCAGGTGCCGGAGGCGGTGGTGGTGGTGGTGTTGTGGTGGCCACGTCTGGATCTGGTGTGGGATCCGGACTAGGGTCCCTGCCCCTGCCCATGGCACTGCCCTTGCCCCTGCCCCTGCCCCTGCCCCTGCCACTGCCACTGCCCCTCAGTGCATCCTCGCCGGCGGTAACCGTTTCCTTGGCGGCGGTGGTGGCAGCCGTGGCGGAAACGGGCGGTGCAGGCAGTGGAGGCGGAGGCGGAGGAGGAGGAGCAAGCACAGCGGTCTCCACATCGTCGACAACAGCGGCGGTCGCCACCTCCTCGACGTCCTCCACAACGCTCTCCTCCGCCTCGTCGTCCTCATCCTCCGCCTCATCATCATCCTCATCAAGCAGCACGTCGCCCAACGCTGGACCGGGGGCGGGAAGTGCAACAGGAGGGCCAGGAACTGGAATTGGAGCCTCCTCCGCCACCTGTCCCGCCAGCAGCAGCAGCAACAGCAACAGCAGTGGCAAGAACCACATCAAGCAGGAGCCGCATCAGGCGGAGATCCATTCCTCCAGCAGTGCGATCTCAGCGGCAGCGGCCTCCACGGTGATGTCACCGCCACCGGCGCAACAGCAGCAGCAGCAGCAGCAGCAACAGACAGAGCCAACGGGAGCTGGAGCCGCTCCTGGTGGTGCCAGCAGCAACCAGGAACACCAAAACAACAACGGCAGCAATGGCAGCCACGGCGGCGGCAGCAGTCGGGCCTCGCCCGACTCCCTCGAGGAGAAGCCCTCGACCACGACGACCACAACGACGGCCTCCACGGTGGTGTCCACCAACGGTGTGGTGTCCTCCGTGTCCAGTGGCAGCACCAGCGCCAAGCTCAGCGAGGCGGGCATGAGTGTGATACGCTCCGTGAAGGAGGAGCGCCTGCTCAGTGTGTCCACCAAGATGCTGGCCTTCCAGCGGGAACAGGAATCCAAAGCGGCGCAGGCAGCAGCGGCGGCAGCAGCAGCAGCAGCGGCAGCGGCGGCAGCGGGACACGTGACAGTGCTAGTGACGCCCTCGCGAATAAAGTCAGAGCCACCGCCGCCCATAGCCTCGCCCTCCTCCACCTCCAGCACGCAGAGGGAGCGTGAACGAGAGCGGGAAAGGGAAAGGGAGCGTGATCGTGACAGAGACCGGGACAGGGAACGGGAACGGGAACGAGAGCAATCCATCAGCTCCTCGCAGCAGCATTTGAGCCGCGTCTCCGCCAGCCCGCCCTCGCATGGCTCCCTGGGACAGGCGTCGGCCATTGTCCAGACACACCATCTCCACCAGCAGCTCACCCAGCCGCTGACCTTG
>JAEIHY010006583.1:0-14369 GCA_018904565.1 Drosophila tsacasi
GAAACCGCAGCTGAACTAAAAACTATAAAAGACAGCATAGAAGAACAACAATCGGAAGTTGAAGATGATTCTAAAGCTTATAAAGATCAAGTTCGGGAAAACGAAGTCAAAACTAAAATTGAAGACGATGTTGAAGATAATGTTAAGTTAGAAGATGAGGTCCCTACAGGCAATGAATTACCTAATAAAATTAAGAGAACTGAAAGTAATGATATAAAAGAACCTGTCTTCAAAGATATAGAAGATATTCCACAGGAAGAAGACAAAAATAATTGTAAAGACAACGATATTCTTATCAAAGAAACAACATCGTCGGCTAAACTAACAAGCTCTGAGAGCCAGGAAATACAAGATAAGCCCATTGAAAGCAAAGTTTCTCCCAAGGTCTCCATAGAAGTTGAACTTGTGGATGATATGCTAGATGAGGATCTGCCTGATCCCAATGGTAAGCATCAAACACGGTATTCAGCTCCTAAATTTGTCACGCATCGGAAAAATGTTTATTCTTTTCTACGTCTTGCTCGGCATTTTTTGAGGGTCAGCTTTATATATTATATAAGATATGGAATAATAGTTTTGGTTCGGACTTACCAGCATTAGAGGACACTCAGTTACCTTTTAACGCCACACCGCAGACTTAATCGGGATTCATTGATGATTAAGTCCTTTCGAGTGCAGAGGTTCTTCACACAGTATTAACACAATTATTTACACACTTTTTAACACACGATTATTAAGACCGATGTGAAACGGTGGAAAGCCGTGGAAATACTGAGGCTACTGCGGCGAGGCGCCTCTATTTATAGGTGTGAGAAATGGAGTAAGAGAGAGATTGATCGAGAGAGAGATTGATCGAGAGAGAGATTGATCGAGAGAGAAATTGATCGAGAGAGAGATAGGTCGAGAGATTGTATCCCGTTTAGGGAGAAACATGATGAGTGGCCATACCCATGGCGAAGAAGCTGGATAACCTATTCCAGTTGCATTTCGAGATTCCACTTTTCCACCCAATATTGTTCAAGGCGCAAACAGTCGGGGACAGTCTATTTTTTAAAAATGTTTATTCTTGTCCGCAGCGCGGCCTCAAATAATGTCAGAACTCCTTCTAGTATTTTCGAATCGGAATTGGATACCGCCCTTCGAAACAGACCTCGGGGACAAGCTGATGCAAGCTATTTGCCTTTCGTTCTCTCTCACTGCTTTGGAACAGTTTTCTTCTGGGTGGATAGTGATTTAATAATAAATAGGCATATAACAAAAAACAAATATTTTTGTATTGCAGTTAATTCCGGAAATGATTTATCAGATGTTGACCTCTTAGAACAACAGTTTAGAAGTGTGCCCACCGTTGAGATAGATAGTTTAAAAACTGTTTTAACTAATCACAATCGAGAAATTAGAGAACAAGGTATGGTATAACTTTAAAAACGAAAATTTTTAATACAAATTATATAAATTTTTCAGAAACTTCTAAAGAAATTTTAACTGACGAAGATGCTGAAAAACCCGAAGATATTGAGGAACCAACGGAAATCGATACTCCAGAAAATGTAATTTCTGCTCCAATAAATTCTTCAAATAAACAGAGCAATGAAGACTCTGTCATAAAAAGAGAAAAAAGAAGCCTGGATGATGCAGAAAATGTTTTAACAGCCCCTCAGTCGAAAATTGTGAAATCCCAGGAAATTTTAAATAAGTCCGTTGAGGAACCACCTGCCATGACTGAAGAAAAGAAGAGCATTGAAGTCACCGAAACACAATCAAATTTGATAGACCAGGATTCTTCAAACAAACAAGTTTCTCCTTTGACTAAGGATAAAATAAGCATTGAGGATACAGAAAGTGGTTCAAAAAAATCGAGTTTGGAAGCTATAAATCCAGAAGACGCAGATTCTGACTTAAATGAAATCGATCAGAAAGAAAGCTCCGTAGAAAGAGAGCAAGAAACTATTTTGAAAGCATCAGCAAAACCTATTCAGGAAATGCAAGATAAATACAAAGAGGAAATAGCAATTAAAGAGGATATAACAGACCTGGTAGACGCCGAAACTGGAGAAATTACATTACGCAAGCCCTTAGAAGAAATTACCGAACCATTTAAACAAGAAACTACTACAGATCACGCTCCCCAAGCAGGTTAGAAGTTATTATTTATAATTAATATATAAAAGCAAATATTTGATCTCAAAAGTAATACTTCATTTAACTTGTATTTTAATATTATTTAGAAGATCACCTTTCCGATTCTAAAAATGCTGAAGATCAAGAGACTGAAGGGGAAACTGAACCTACAGTCCTTGATAAAACAAGTAGTATAAAGACTTCAGAGTTGAAGGGTAAATATAATGATTGATGTATTTAATATCAAATTAGTTAATTTTAAATCTAAACAGAGGTTAAAAGTGAAAAAGATGGAATAATTAATCACTTTGATGAAGCCGTGGAGGTTTTAATGGAACCAAAAACCGACCAGGGGCAAATCAGTCCAGAAGAGTCCACCAATTCAGTTAGTAAGTAAACTGAAGAATTTAAGAAATAATTTTTATTAATCAATGTCAATCTAGAAAAAAATCTTGAAGAGGCTTCTGGTGCATCACAAGGACCCAGAAGTTTAGAGGAGGACGGAAAACTTTCGCACCAAGAAACCATGCCAATCAGCTTGGATCCATCGCCAGTCGAAGTTATAATTTCAAATGATGTTATTGCAGATATCGAAAGTAATTCAATGCAAGATGCAAATATGGAATCACTTAATTCAAATCAGGAAGCAAATCTTGGTACGGCATATAATATTTTAAAAATTATTTTAAAATGTTGACCTAATAAGTACACTTCGTAGCTAAAGCCGCTGTAGAAGATCGAAATAAAGGCACAGAAACTGCTTTAATTTCTGCTAGTAAGTAATGCTTTTAGAATATATAATTATTTATGAATATTAAGCTATAAATGTAATTTACAGGCCCTGTTTTCGGGGAAGATACTTCAACCGCATCAGTGGAAGCCGAATCTGAACATTTAAAACTTGATGTACATGATTCTAATTCTAATGGAAATTCACTAGAACATATTGGTTTGTTACTTATAATTTATAATATTAAAAATATATTAAAATATTTATTTTTAAATAAAGTGGAATCGGGTACTCAAGCTGATGAAGTAGAAGTTACCGAGACGAAAGAAAAACCAACGACTGGCACAACCCAGCGAAGTACAGAAAGCGATGTGGAGGACACTACCTCAGCAGTTCGTAAGTGTATTTAGCTTTATTATTGTTTGAATTATGATTAATAAGAACTTAATTATAGAAAAAATATCTAATGAGGGAACTGAAGTTTTACAAGTTGAGGAGAAACCAGAAGAAAACTTTCCCCTCGATCCAGAAACCTTTTCAGTTGAAGATAGCAAATTTATGGATGAATCTACAGAGTTGAGTAGAAGTTCTTTGGTGCCTGAGGAGTCAGATGGTAATTTTAAAAACTATATTCTTCAAATTATAAACTTTTATTTGTATGCTTCTATACATTTCTTTTAACACAGCAGCATATATATTAACCAGTAAGAAAATATCTATTGATCAAAGTCCAGGAGGCACTGGTAAGGCTGACTTTATAAATTTAAATAATAAAAATCATACAATAATATATTTTAAATATATTATATTACTTATTTAAGATATAAATTTAATGGATTCGGAGGAAAAATCAATTTCGACTTCATTGGAAAAGACACCGTCTTTGGAAAGTTTTAAAAACAATGAAACACTAGCTGAAGAATGTACCGTTTCAGTCCCTATCTTAGCAAAGAGTAAGTGAACTTATTTATTTTTTAAATAATTTATTACATATATTTCTTAACTAAGTTCCATTGCAAGTATTAGAGAAAAATCAGACGACATCTCTAAACGGAATGGATGAAGAACCCAAACCAAAAGATAGTGATAATACCGAAGAAGCCGTAATACCCATAAGTGGTCCCGTCAACCCTAAGAATGATGAAAGTAAGTAGAATCTCGTAATATTTATTTATATATTCATGAAACTAATTCTTCTGTTAAGCAATAGATACCAAAACTAAAGCCGATGAGTCTATTCCTTTGACTGAAACCAGTGCCGGCGAGGATAAGCCCAAAGTTATTACAGGAAGTCCAGATGAAACAAGTAATAATATCCCTATTAAAATATTTTACGTTTACTAAAAATGCCTAACATTCATAGAACCCGAATCCGATTTGGAAAAAGAGGTTTCAGTTGAAAATTCAATGGCAACCCAATTGGAGGATGAAGATTCAGCTCGTCCAACCAAACCCAAAGAACCCAAAACCTCGAAAATCGTAAATGGCAAACAATCTTCCTCCCCTGAAGATATAATAGGTAAGTTGACTGTCAAAGAATCCTTTATCTCATAGTTCTTATGTTAATATTGATATAGCTCCCACTTCAAATGCGAAAGCCCTCACAAGTGTTCCCTCCCAACCCGAAGTAATTACTGGTAAGAGTTCAGAATCGAAACGTTCTTAAATTTGTTTTTAAATTAGCAGAAAAACTCTTCATTGCTTGTAACTAATCAATTAATTGGCACCCAAAATTTACCTACTAACCGTAATGAGATTGAAAAGAACACCAAGAAGTTGTCTAGCGCAAGCGTTAAAGATAAAGATATTGGCACCTTGGCATCGGGTCGTCTGATGCCCACACCAATTGCCGAGCTGCAGCTCAAGTCATTCAAAGCTCCCAATGCCGACGGCGCCTGGTATGATATCTATGTGGAGCCCCAGCTGCCGTCCAATAGGGACTTGGATAACCCTCCACCAGAAGCTACTAATTCAACTATCCAAACTGAGAAAGATAAAGATAAAACTCCGGAAATGGAACCCATTGTGCTAGCTGAAAGAGTTCCCAGTTACTATACACCCAAAGAAATTGTTGAACCCAGTGTTCCAAAAGCAAAGAACTCAATCTCCTTCTTTGTTTCATTTGACTCTGACGATGGCAAGCCCAAGTACAAAATTCCCAAAAAGTTTCGAGATCAATCGAAAAGCGATACTTTAACAAAAAAGAAAAGTGACCCCGAACCTGAGAATAATGGAGAAGATATCGAAGTAATTGAAGTCTCGGAGGGAGATCCCGAATACCAACAAATGGGCGGATCAAAACTGCAAACCATAATGGAACTTAATGAAACTGAGCAAACCAATGAATGTAATAACGAAGGATCAGTTTTAAGTGGAGAAACAACTGAGTCCTCTAGGGATATTGCCGATAAAGATCAGAGCGGTTCGGAAAGTGCTATAAGATCTGTAAGTCTTTCAGAAAATCAGATAGCAAAGCCTACAAAAAGTGATAGCGAGCATTATGAATCGATTTACAAAACAGATATTCTGAACATTACAAGATCTGTTCAGATCATAGAAAGAGCTTATAGGCGCTTCAAAGACCGACACTTACTGGACACTCAGAAAAGCGACGATTACGAAAGCCAAAATAAAGCAGCTAAACTTATACAAAAGTGGTTTAAGGACTTTCTACAGAAAAAGTCTCCAAAAGTAAACTTAGATGTTTCTTGCAGGGCTCGGGAAAGTCTTGCAGCCCGGAAAATTCAAAGAGCTTATCGAAGATACATTGCTAAATCTATAGAAAGTAATTCAGAAAAAGAAATGCTTTCCAAAGAGAGAGCAGAAAAGGAGAAAAGAGCAGCAATAATTATTCAAAAGGCTTTTAGGGTTTTTTCTCAAAAGAACGTGGCTGAATCTACTAAGCAATCCTCAGACAAGATACAATTTACTCAGAATCAAGCTGCTAAAAAAATACAAAGGGCTTACAAAAGGTACTTAATACAGGCCAATAAGCCAAAAGGAATACTTAACACTGAGTCAGAGGAACCTATTACAGTTTATAAGCCAACCGAAATTAATGTTACTCCAAATTCTTCTGTCTTGAACTTAAATGAACTTAAAGAGGAAGAGAAAGCTCAGGAAGCTATTTCTAGACCAAGCTCTAGTCCGGTAGCGGATTCGCCAGATTTCTCGGAATTAAATCAACATCAAGCTGCTGGAAAAATCCAAAGGGCTTACAAAAGATATTTAAAAAAGACCAACAAGCCAAAAGTGATGTTTAACTCAGAGGCAGAAGAACCTATAACAGTTTATAAGTCAACGGAAGTTAATGCTAGTCAGAATTCTTCGGTCTTGAACTCAGATGAACTAAAAGAGGAAGTGAAAGCTCAGGAAACTAATTCTACACCAAGTGCAGCAGAGGATTTGCCAGATTTTTCGGAATTAAAAAAGCATCAAGCAGCTGGAAAAATTCAAAGGGCTTTCAAAAGGTATTTAACAAGGACCAACAATCCAAAAGTGATGTTTAATTCAGAAGCAGAAGAACCTATAACAGTTTATAAGTCAACGGAAGTTAATGCTAGTCCAAGTTCAAACAACATGAAACAAAAAGCAAATATTCAGAAAGAAAATTCAAGACCAAGTTCTAGTCACTCACAGGACTTAACAGGCTTGACGGAGTTAAAACAGCATCAAGCTGCTGAAACGATTCAAAGGGCTGTTAGAATATATTTAAAAAAGTCCAATAAACCAGAAATTAAAGATATAAAATCGGAAGAATCTATAACCACAGAGCAACCTGTTGGTTCTGGACAAATCTCTAAATCGTCTACAGCCCAAAGCGACCGAATTGCGAGTGCGGCTCTTATAATTCAAAAAGCATACCGACAATATATGGAACGAAGAAAACTGGAAAATCTTGATGAGATCTCCCTCGATTCGATAACCAGCTCTCGCATAACGGCCATCGAAAACTCGATGTGTGCAACTGAAGAAACACCATCCGATAGCCTTATTCAGGAGGATATATTGAGCGAAGATACGGCGAAGATTAGTCCAAAGTCCGAGTGGTTTGTGGGATCCACTCGCATAGTACCAAGCCAGGGAGTCGTTGAGGAACCTCTTGAGCTAGAAACCGAACCGGATCCTGCTGAAATCACACCTAAAACCGAGCTCGACACCGGCACGCAAGTAGAATCAGTTGAAACAGTAGATAGATCGCATGGCTCGCTTGAATCCAAATTAAGTTCCGAAATCGAAGAGAATCCAGCCAATACATCTAAGCAGGATAATGCAGTCTCTTCTGGTTTAGCAGGTTTAACCGAGGCCCTTGAAGCCGAGACTGTCTCCGCGGAGGACCAAGTACTTTTATCACAGTCAGATCTAGGTGTTATTTTCCAGAGTAAGCTAGAGTTTAATCATTTTTTTAAATCCTTCCTATTTAAATGTATTGTTTGTCTTCAGCTTTAGATATCGCATCGACTCAAGAGCTGGTTAATGATTTCTTGATGAACGAGATTCGATTTTCTTCATCACAAGGACCTTATTTGAATGGAAGCCAACTACAAGAAGTTGTGGAGGAGCCTTGCATCAAAAGATCAGCTTCACTTGTTAGCCTATCTGAAGGTGAGGCTGGGAATGATTCCTCGAAATCGGAAGCCACTGGATTAGATACCCTATCCGCGGATACCATAGACAAGGCAACTGTCAAGCTGTCAAAGCCCGAAGAAGTCATTGAAAAAATGGCACAGCTAAGGGAGTCCAGGTCTAGCGAGAGAATTCTATCTGCAGAGCCCAGTTTCGATGAACCTATTGTGAGACCCATGAGTTCCCTGCAGGAACAAGCCAGCTTGGACATTGAGGATGGCGACGTTATCGTATACAATCGTCTCCAGCGAGACGAGACCCGAGAAAGCTCGGCCCAGAGTGATTCGGTGGTCTTTGGGGAGGCGGAGTCCGAGAAGATTCTAGGCAAGGATTTGGTCACTGAAGAGGAGTCGGGCAGAGTGCATTTGATGAGGCATTACACCATAGCTGGAGATGATCCAAGAGGCCTTTTCCGGTCAGTGACCATTGATGATGCTCTGAGTTATGGTGAAATGGGCGAAAAAGATCTAGACTCGAGCCTTGGCATCAACAGTACGAATAGCTTTTACTTGGACGACGAAACCTCGGAGAATATCCGCAAGAAGATGATGGCTTATTCGCTGTCTGAAACGGATTCCGATTACTTTGACCCCAAAAAGATGAGCAAAGAGGACTTCGACATTGACACGGCAATGGCGGAAGCAATGGGCACATCCACAGAAACTGAATCGACCATAGTTTCGGCGGCCACAAAGATCCAGGCGGGAGCACGCGGCTTCCTAACCCGGCGAAGGCTGCGTCGCGCAAGTGCGGGAACCAAATCGTCCACCATGGACACCAAGGCGTCCTTTGGAAACGATGCGATTAGCGAGTCCCTCGAACGATTCATCGAGGAGGAGGCGGCAAAGAAGATACAAGCAGCATACAGGATTCACACCCGGAAACGCAAGGGCAAAACCCGCCGGATGGAGGGCATCAGTCTGGAAAGCAATCTAGCCGCCAGGCGTCAGAAGCTGCAACGCGGCGATGCCCTGCGAAATGACTCGACTCCCGATGATGAGAACAGTGGGTCCACCAATAGCGGACAGACCCAAAAGCTTCCCAGAACCGAAAGGAGAAACAAAGCAATTGGTAGGTGTCACTTGGACGAAGATCAATAAGTAGTAAATTATACTTTATTAAGATTTCCATATAAAATATATTTATATACTTTTACTTAAGATCCTTTCTCTAACTTCCAGGTGAGGCCAAATCCAGAGCCGCCATTGAATTAAAATGGCTCACAATGAGACAGAACTCAATGCCTGTTCAGATTGATTGCGAAGTTTTCAGAGTTATTCCAAAGCACATGCGAAAACGTATCAAAAGCGCCGAGGCAAGCAAAAGAAAATAAATTATTCGAATATACATATAAAAGTACATATATATCTTTGCTGAAATATATCTAAATAAAATATATATACATTTAACGGAAAAATGTGTTTGTTATTAAACAAACGGAAGAACGCACCCCGGAAGCTCATCCTGCTTATTTTTCTATATTTAAATGATATTATTTTATTCCGACTACGGATGAACGCATAAACATTGCTCGGTCTTGACAGTTTTACGATACGCGAGTATTCCACCGAAATTCATGAGTACTATCCCCTCCCAGCTAGCATCCTGATCTCGTTCTGATGTTTTTCACAAACTAAATATCTTCAGATTTTTCCCAAACAGGAAAATTCCAAGCCTCTGCTCGCAGTGTGTGTATAAATTGGGGTGTTCGATAAATTAAATGTTTATTCACTGTATTCGTAGCATATACATACAAACTGACCCAAAAATAGGCCTACAGAAAATACAAACAAATGTCTAACGTTAATGGATAATGTTGTCTTTCAAGATTGCGGTTTCTTGAGTAGAGTATTTTATTCTTTTGGAAGCTATCAGTATTAAACTATTTACACGACACATATTAGACTAGGCGGTAGGTATAACACATTGCTGTGCAACACATAATAATTGTATGTACAGTAGAAATCGGAGTTGTGCAACTCGCCCAGGACCACTACACAACGGGGTCGCACTGTTTTAGCTCCTTTCGAGCCCTGAATCCGCGAAAACCAGCCTGGATCTTCACGGCAGCATCGGTGGCGATTTTCTGCTTTTTGCGAACCAAGAATCCCCTGAATCCAGCTTGTATCTTGGTGGCGCAACGATCCTCCACGGATTTGCCTCCATTTTCACCGTTCGCCTTGGCATCGTTGCTGGCGGCATTGCTGGGGCGAGAGGCATTTCCCTGATTTTCCATTAGGGCGTTGTTCTGGGACCGTTGGCGCTGGTTTCTTCGGCTATTGCTGCTCGATAGGCGGTT
Organism: Drosophila tsacasi; assembly: GCA_018904565.1. Taxonomy (NCBI): domain Eukaryota; kingdom Metazoa; phylum Arthropoda; class Insecta; order Diptera; family Drosophilidae; genus Drosophila; species Drosophila tsacasi. The sequence continues at coordinate 9,777 of JAEIHY010006583.1, forward strand.
GGTGGCGCTGCCGGAGGACTTGCTGTTGCGGTGGATCTGCTTGCGAACGCGGTAACCTCGGAATCCGGCCTGGATTTTAATGGCCGCGCTTTCTTCCGACTGCAAGGACGATGCTGATTCCGGGGAGCTCGGGTAAATGTACATGATCCTCTGCTGCACGGCGACGAGAATGGATTTTGGCTTGGCTAAGTGCAAGGCTTGTCAAATGTGAGTTCACGTTTACTCCCAAAACTGTACGGATTGCATCTGTTCCAAATGAACGTGCTCGCTCGAGATCTAAAATTGTACTGACGTGCAACAGATGCGGGCTTGGCATATGTACGGCGAGAATTTTCATTTCATTTTCATTCACAAAACAAAGGCCCCACTCAGCGAGATTCCGCTCTGGCACTCACCTCCTCCCACACGTCCGTGTCCGCGCCTCTGTGTCTTTTGTATCTACTATATACCGCTGAGGTTGAGGCGGAGGCTTTTTGCTCTATTTGTATCCGCTAGATACATGTAGACGCTCTCTCTCGAAATTGGGCAGGAACTCACGGATGCTGGTGACGTTCAAGAATTTTTATTTCAGAATATGTAGAAGCGTGTTAGAAGCAATTATCTAATTTCGCCAGCAGTCTGAGTGATGGGCAACCCAATTAAGCCATAAATAACAATCCGGATCGATTGCGTAATATCAATATCAATATCCTTTTCTCGATTCGTGCCCGAGTCGTGTTAAAAAGCCACTCATCACGCACCAATCACTACTTTGGATCACTGCGCATTTGTTTACGTTACTTGGGGCCTACGTAGCGGGTGGCGGCAAAAAATAGAGTAAATTGGTTTAGGTGAAAAGCGAGCCACTGGATACACACAGATCCATCCCCACCAGAGCCGTGGGCAATCAAAAGAACATCGAGTGCATCGCTTTGTTAATAGCAACCGATGAACGTCCACAGGCACGGGGTTAATTGGAAAATATGCACACACATGGACACAAATATCCAGAATATGAATTTCAATTAAACCTTTATTGTTTGACGTTCGCCTCATCTTGACCCTGTGTTCGATGCAAAGTTCAAAGTTCCTCGATATTAATAAACGCACCACAAATACACATTTTGAACAAGTAAATAATTTCCTTAAATGGAATTACCGTCACAATTTATTTATATATTTTGGTGGATTATTTTTCAGCCTCTGGGACTCTGGAACTTTTTCAGAAAAATCCAAAACAACAAGTTTGGAATTTAATCAATAAATTATAGAAAAACTTGACGTCATTGGGACCTCAAAACGCAGCAGCGGAATGGCGTTATTAAAAAACAAATGTATCTGAAATAAATATTATTGTTAAGTCGCCAGCAATAATAAAGTAATTCAGTGGATAAATAAATATTGTGTGGTAAACAGGAATGTAAAGATTTCCTTCCGGAAATTCATAAATCCGAAATGCTTATATATGCCATTGTATTGAAACGGCAAGAGTCTACGTAACGCTTACGTATTTTTGAAAATTCGTGCTCATATAGAGTACATTTCTGCGTACGTATGTTTGTGGATGTGCATGCGCAAATATGTATACTAATTGAGTTTTGTATAAAAGGAAGTAATAAACGTTCTTAAACAGAGGGAAAAATATTTTTAAAAAATTGGCAAGCGGCCAGGGTAATATGATTGGTTTCTGTGATTTGTCCGAATGACGTAGGCAAACAAAACACACTCGAATTTAGAGCGAAATTGTCGATTTTTTGCAGAAAGATGGAAGGCGACGCCGCCCTTCTATATGTACTTCTGTTCGAGAATCATCAATAAACAAAATAGAGATCTTGCTTATAATCTAATTTTTGTAATGTAAACAAACTTGGATATTTATGTAACCGAAAGTCCGAAGGCACGTCTGACTTATGCACTGTAAATGTAAGGGGCTTCTCTATATTTGAAATTTAGAAAGGCACAAAACAATTTTTTCTTTGGTTACCAGAAGTTATTTGGCGTACTGATATTGTAATCTATTTTTTAAAAACAAAATAAATTTATACTTAGACACCGGAATTGGAATATTTGTTAAGGCAGAAAAAAACAATTTTTAGATAGGATGTTTTTTGTTCAATTTTAATTTTTTTACACTCTATATAAGCGCTTATATAATAATTAAGGTCATAAAATCAAACAACCTAAAGCTAAAAACTAACCAAATCTAATATCAGACATATATCCTTTATAATTTGTAGAATTTTACGCTTCCATAAATGAAATAGTGACTTGAGCACTCTGCTCTTCTTTCCTTATTTTTATTTATTTATCTTTAAAACTAAAATTATATTTTCAAATTCGATTAGCGACCACACCGCACTATCGATTTTAAAGAAATCGCAACCGATAGATCACGAAGTAAAGAAGAAGAATCGATGTATCGATATTTTTGCAGCTGTATTTTCCGTATCTGAGAAAACAATAACAAAAATTTGTTAAAACACAATAAACAATTTATTGCGATGCGCTGGCCGTGATGGCAAGTAGCTCCTGCTCCGACGAAAGCTGCAAGGCCCCCGACAACTTCCGCATATCAAGTGCCTCCACGAACGGCGAGGACGATGAAGCCAACGATGTCGCAGGATACACAACAAAGAGAAGGCCCGCTGGCAAGGCAAAGGAGCCTCTAAAGGCCAATATCAAGGATGCAGGTGTGGGCATGCGGTGCCCGCTGTGCCACAGCTGCAGCGTCAACCGTTACCACTGTCGAAATTGCGTCAGAAACGGAAACATTACTCACAGCCAAGCAGAGAGGCCGGAAAGGTTTGGTGGCTAGTTGCCTTATCGGGAACGCGTGTAAGCTGATGGATCGATCTTTGTTTTTTCAGTTTAACGGAGAAGCAGCAGCGCTATATCAATCTGCAGGCGGGGCTTAAGACCTTCAGCAGTCGCTACGAAAAGTTGATCGAACAGCACCGCTCCAACGAGAATCGCCTGATGGCTATCAAGGCGAAGAGAAAGCAACTGGAGTTAATCCACCAGCTGATCAGCAACACGGGTCAAAGGCTGCGCGTGTTGGGCGAGCGGCGCGACGAGCTTCGGCGGGCCAACGCCGAAAAGCGGAAGAACCTGCCGAAGTATCCAGACAAGGTCAAGATGCTGGAAGATTACGTGCTGGACAGAGTTGAGAAGATCGACACTCTAAGGGAAACCCATAGTCAGCTCCTAGACGGCATTAAGCAGGCGGCACGCCGCGGCATCCAGCAACTGGTCACCTATATATTCCCCATCGCGGAAGTGGTTCTCAAGGAGGAGCAGCAGCGCAGGGCCAGCGTGGAGCGCAGCGAGGAGGCGGAAACCATAGCAGCCCTGGCGGATGCCAAAAACACCTCATACATACGCGGCAAATGGGTGTTCCACGGCAGCGGAATCAGCGAGGTTCAGTACCGCATCGTCGGACCTTCTTTGCCGGCCAATGGCGATTACACCGCCTACCTAGACTGGCTGGCGGACAACAAGGACGATGTGCCCAAGGCCACGGCCAACGAGATTACGCCGAGCAGATTCGAGGCCTACCGAATTGTCGGCGCTCTTACCTACACGGCGCAGCTGACACAGCTGCTCAGCTTCTACCTGAACGTGCGGCTGCCGCACAAGATAGCCTACGGCGACTTCTGCCGCAAGCTGCTCAACGAAGAGCAGTTTCGCCGCAAGATAGCGCGCCTCAACTCCAGCATCATGTATTTGGCATACACACAGCAAGTCAATATGCGTGCGCTTAACGAACAGCATACATTGGAGAACCTGCTGGCCGTTCTCGATCTGGAACGCAGCGACTTGGGCCGCTTCGGTCACCTGGATGTAACGAATGCGCCGCTCATGAAATCGGTGGACTCTCTACTAATCGGCATCGAAACGGCCACGGAATCGGAGTCGGAGGGTAAGTTTAAATTGAACTGAAAATTAAAAAAGAAAGGAACCTAACTTCGGCAAGCCGAAGTTTTAATACCCTTGCAGTAAGTATTTAATATTTGGTATATTTAAGGATTGCGGTTCGTTTCGAAGTCATGGAAAAATAACCAATGTCCACTATATTCCTGTTATAGAACACCAAAAAATAAGAGATACGTGTCTTTCCGTTTTTCACCTACACCTGCAACTTTTTTTTTCACGTATCACAAGTTTTTCGCCAAAATTTGATTTTTTGTGGAACAATTATCATTTTATCAGGCTCATATTTTGCAAACCTTTGGGAATTTTGAATTTCTCTCTGAAGCAAAGTAACTCTTGTCACGGCCAACCAAATATATATACAAAAAACAAAAGAACAAAAAAATTCAAGGTCAAAATCACAAAAATGCTTACTTTTTTCCTTTTCGGCAAGGTTGTCATTTTGTGTTGCATACTTTGTGGCGGCACCTGTGCATCAACTTAAATTAATTGATCTTTATACATATATTCCTATGGCAGATATATGGTATATTAGTCCTATTTTGATAAAAAATTAAAACCAAAATTCAAGAATAATACAAATAGGTCATGTCTCAAATTATATGAAAATATGTTGAAAGTTGACTAAGTAATAATTTTTTTTCTCAAAATTTTCCGATCGTTCCTATGGCAGCTATATGATAT
>JAEIHY010006597.1:0-16876 GCA_018904565.1 Drosophila tsacasi
CATTATCCGGACTTTAAAGCCGGTTGCTTGACGAATGCCCGGTGGTGCCATAAAAGTGGCCATCTCCGCTGAACAAAATGGTGGACAACTCGTTTCTTCGCCTGTTTACCGCTCTTTTATTGATCACCGGAGAGTCCTCGCTGCACTTGTTGCACCCAAAAACGGGCTCACTTAAAGGCTTGGGGAGCGCGTCGTAAAAGTTTTACGATCCACCAATTAACCGATAATAATCAAATCACTCCGAAGTTCGAGCCACTCGAAGGGGCAGGAGGGGCGGAGAGATAGCCACGGCCCAGGCTTATTTGCTTATGGGGCCCCGTCATCATCCTCATCATCATCATCACCGGAATCCTCGCAGTCCCTGGGGCAATAAATACTTTTACGATTTTATAATTCGATTTGGGCATTTGTATTTAATATTTCTTCTTGCACTGTGACAGAGAGATCTCGTCGGGTCGGGTCCCCGTCCCCTCCTCTTCTGCCGCGCCGCATTAATTTTTTTATGTGAGCGACCATAAAAATTGGTTTGATAAATTGTTATTTGGAATTCAATGCCGAAGGTATCCGCTGGATATAGGCACTCATCTACGAGCATCATTCTTGAGCGGAAAGCTTTGAACCGAGTAGAGTTTTGCATATTTGATCATTTCTAAGAGAAACTTGTAGTTTGAGAATTAAGAATTTTTATGCAGGATTTGTTTTTTATTTAAATTTGATTCGTAAATGATTTCAGAAGACTATACTTGGAATAACATGTTTCAATTGTACAATCTATACACCTGTATCTTCATGATTTTATATACAATTGATTGATTGATATTTGATTATTATTCAATGTTTATTAAATTCCTTAATTTATAAGGGACAAATAGTGGTCTAGTGAAAGACACTTCTTATACTTAGTGTCTAATTCACTTTGCTTAATTATGCTTAAATTTAAGAGAAACGTTATTTAAACAGTGCTGGGGGCAGATGTAACGCAAAATGTTGTAAGATATGTACATGCTGCACAGCATACAAATAAAACCATACAAACTATACTGCTATATCTGTATATTTTAAGAAATATTTCCTCAATTTCCTTAATTTACTAAAACTCCTTATATAAATTGATTAATTAATAAGAGGCAAGTAGAAAAGTCGAGTGTGGGTGGGAGATATCCAGAATCCTTTGTTCCTAGCACCTGGGCTCCTTCAATTTGCCTAATTATGCTCAAATGTTTAAAAATGATTAATTAAACAGTGCTAAAGGCAGATAAAAGCCAGAATGTTGATATAAAATGTGTTTGTGTTGATAGAAAATATGTTGCGTGACATCCCAATAAAGACATCTGTCGCTAGGAACTTGTTGAGCAACACTCAAGTGTAGATGTTGCCAACACAAATGTAAATGTTGCAGGAGTTCAGCCTACACTGAAAGTTTATTTGGGAATATTATATTTTCTAAAGGTGGAAATGGGCGTGGCTTAAATTTAAAGCAAACTTGATCTGCATGCAACAACCCTTGTACCCTATGGATACTGAGTACAACAAACAGAATTTACGCAACTAATTTGTATAAGAATGGAAAAAGTATTACCTAATTAATAACAAGTCTAATTTTAATGAAATCAATGCACCTACACCGCATTCACCAAGAATTCAAAACAGATATGACAAGCGATTAACTTAATGAGCAAACACAGACAATCAAGAGCTTAAAAACCCATCTGGGCAGTGCTAAAATTAATAAGAACAACATTCGAGAGGCGAAAATCAAGTCTGTGACGACCGGCATCCGTCATTGTGCGAGTGTCAGCGCTTCCTATTCAGGCCATTCCGGTGGCAGCGCGAAGAGACGACAACAAAGGGAGATCTCTAACTGATCGGACCTGATATATACTCAGACAGATACATATATAGACGATGGTATCCGCCCACGGGATGCGCAATGAGTTATTTGCTGCGGCATTGTCAAATGGAACGAATCTGGCCAAGATTTTAATCGCGGCAGCGTCGCGGATTTATTTTTAATGGAAGATTTCGATGGTTTCGTGCGACCGAGGGATTAACTCTTTCAGCCGACGCTATCCAATTTTGAATTATTAAGCGACGTAAATCTCGGCCAACGAAAGTCAGCCCGAGCTGAAATATTACTTTGATGAGCTCCGGAATATATATATTATAATGATCCATAAAGCAATCCACGTGTGGGACTGCCGCTTCTCAAAAATATTTGCGGCAGCCGCAGCCTATTAAACTAAAATCCCAAGTTGATTGCGAAACTCGTCTGCGATATTGCGCTGATCAATATTTATTCATTCGATAAATCAATCAAATAAATTACAATTAACGAAAAGTCATAAAAATGAATGGCACAAAGCGCGGGCAACAAATAAAAGCGACATGGATATGAGAAATCAAAAAAGACCAGCCGAAAGAGGATAAACAAAGCAGGAATTCATAAAGAGTTTAAGAAGTTCATTATGAATGTGAAATTTATAGCGCCACTAGAAAAATTCCACAAATTGATCACTATTCCCGCTGACATCTCCAAAAGCGAAATCTGGTTTCGTTTTCGCCAAAGTCTCGCCATGATTGAAGTGTATTTTTATCGGCCAAAAGGCCATACAAATTATGACGGAGACGATCTCAAAGATTTCGGTTTTCGGTTCGATCAGCGGCTATAATTAATGCTAAAAAGCACACTAAACAAAAGATCAATAAAATAAGTATGTCTCTGGGGGTGTTTTGTTTTTGTGTTTCGGTTTTAGAGCCCAAAATTAAAATACTCCAAAGCCGCGACAGAGAAAGATCATCCAAGAGCTGGGCACTTAAAGACCAGAGCCCCGTAAATGGTCATAATTAAATAGAAATTTGTTCCAAGTCTCAGGTTTTATTTGATTCGGCCAACTTGCTAATGACTGGCGACAAATTTAAATAATTGAATAGAAGTAATTTATTGCTGAAATCGAGAGGCAATCAAATGCGGACTAATTTACGTTATATTTCTACTGTATTCATCCTTAAACTTTCTATTAGTCTAACATAACAATTTTAAATATAATTAATAACTTAAACTTATTCGATTTAATATGTAATTTATTCAATATAATATCGTGTAAACAAATTTGAATGTGCCGTAAAGTTACATATATGCGATTTTTGTAATCCCTGGGATCAGCTAACATGCTGACCAGTAAATAAAAAGGACACAGAACAGATGGGTTAAAAAGTGAGAGCCCGGAGAAATGGATTATATAGAAATGAAAACAAAACAGCCAAAGGGATTTAGTATTTTCCGATATTTTATAGGCTGGGATTCAAGAGTCAGATCGAAAGTTTACGACCCTTGTGCATCGTTTACAAGCGAATTCCGCAGGATTTAAAAATATCTACGCCTGACCAAAGCCCATAAACAAATTTAATTTAATGCCTGAGCTTTCGGGATAAATGTACAGAAATATAACAGCTTTCAGCTAGTAGGTTTTTATATGTATTAAATATTATTTATATTTATAAAAAGCCACTTGGTAAACTCAGAGCATGTTTAAAATCTGATTTTCGACCCACTTTGCAGCGTCAGCAGTTGCTTGTAAATCTGTTTCGATTTATAAACAAGCCTCTATCGCCCTTCCACGTCTCCAGACCCCAGTCTGGAGTCAGGAATCAACAGCCACATCAACATCCACATCCTCAATGCCAGTCGCCGATGACATGATGCCGTCGTCTTTGTGCTGCGCCTGCGCCTGGGCCTTTTCTTCGTCATCGCCGGATGCCTTTTAGTCAGGTCTCTCTCTGGATCGGCTTTGTTCTGGGCCAGGGCGTTATTTATGTGCATCATTATAAAGTTGCCCATTTTATTGGGTCGCCCTCGAATAAATAAGGTTCAATAAAGTTGTTACTTTATATTGACACTTGCAGGCGGCAATCGCTCGTCACTTTCGGCGACCGACTCCCTTCCTGTGGATTTCTGGCCCGCTGTTTATTTATGTGAAAGTATCTTTGGAAAGTATCCCCGCCCGATGTCGTGTTTAGTGCGATCGTAAAATCAGGAAATGTCTCCAATATGTTCCACTTTTTATCAAAGCCCATCTGTCCATGCCCCGGAATCGGACCTGCTATGGGCCTACTTCTTATGGCCGTGTAGCTCCGATCTTTACGATCGTGTTCATTTGGCTCGGTCAGAGTCGCAACAAAAGTTGTGATGATTTTATTTAGTGCTCTGCTTTATGATGGGTTTTCCCATCAAAATACGTTTAGGCCATGGGATTGTTGCCTCAAAACTTTTTAGTCAGAGTGGTAAACCTCATCAAGTTTTAATGGCTTGGTTATGATCATCTATTCCAGAAAGTCAGTTGTTGAGTTGTGTGATTAAGCACTTTCTTAAACCCTGGAATAGGGAATTTAAATTCTATACTTTTATAAGGTGTTTTATTGGGCCAAGTTTATTGACTGATAAAAATCATTTAAAGATGTTTATTGTATTGTGTTTTATTTTTACAACACAGTACAGATTCTTATAATTTACTAATTACAATTTAATTTTCAAATATAAGAAAGGTTTTTTAAAATTATCTTTGAAGAAGCTAAAAGGTGTGTTTAAATATTGCAATTTTTTAAAGATTTTTACAATGCTCAGCTATTTATATACGTATATTTTATGAATATATAAGAGGAATAGAAACTATAGCTGCTTTCCTTACCAAATTGTGATGTTAAATACGTTTTGTTATATTAAATTATAATTCTGAAAAGTAAATAGTAACTGAACGAAGTTCTGCTAATTTTGGCATTCAGTTTGCTGAAAGAATTCCTCATGGGCTAAAGTGGTAAAAGGCGTAAAAAGCAAAGGTATTTCACAATCTCATTTATTTATTGTTGTCGAAAAGTTTAATAACTCAGATTTTGTGGTTGTTAAATTTTGACACCGCCATCAGCCGCAAACGCAACAATAATTTTGGTGCGGCAGTTAAGGGGTGGCGAGGTGGTGCATGAGTCCGCTGGTGCGTCTAGCGCCGCCAATTATCGACATGCCGATAAAAATATATCAACAAAAACAACGGTGATACACCCTGCAGTCCCGACCACAGCATACCCGGTCCTTAATTTATTTCATATTTTTAGCTTAAGACGAACATGACAAACGACAGTAACAAATTGTGGTTGTTTGCTTTTAAAAATCTTAGTGGAAATAAATAAAGAACACCATCCATAAGAATATAATATTAATATATATGTATAGTATATATTACTATTTTATTAATATATATAATATTAAAATCTTGCTGAACTAAAACTCAACTCCATATGTATTTATATTAATATAGCTTGTACACTATAAAAGGTAATCCGTCAAATGATTCACAATTTGACTCACCAATTATATGAAAATATTATACCTTTGTTGTAATTATTCATACATTGAAATACATATTATCTTTAAGACATAGTGGTTTGAAATGATGTCAAAATTAGAATGTTTTGAAAATAAAAAAATGGTCTCTTATTCTTTAACACAATCGCATATAAATTGCTATATACAAATCTAGAATGCTTTAATGTTATAAAGACAGTTTTTAATTGATATAAAATTGTTTGGGTTAAATTAAAAACACAAGCTTTCGACTTTCCTAAGTTGTCATCTATAACACAATCCGACAATATTTACTTAAAATTGCGGAACCAAGAACCCGAATATAATTCATCTGCTAAATTCGAATACGGCCTTAGAAAATTCCTAATATGCCAGGTTCTTGAGATACCTGAACCTAGAAGTGAAAAAATATACATTGTGGTTCTATACGGCACGGTAAAGTAATGTTCTTGCCCTTATAAATTTGTTTTTAAATTATTAAAAAATATGTTTGTGTTACTATTTACTCAAGAAGCGTCATACCCCTCGAACATAGACTCCATGCGTACCTCGGTTAACTATGAAGTAGTGTTCCGATACACTCACAGCCATAATTATGACGTCAGCTCCTGTTCGTGTATGTGTTTGTGATTGCACTGCGGTTTTTGTTGTTGGTCTCATTTTTTTGTTTGTTGGCCAAAATGCAAATACCGGCAGATGCAAATCCAACAGCAAGAGAGGGCTGAAATTTCAGCTCGGATTATGCGACGGATGTGATAAATAAATATACGTATGTGGTATTGTGTATTTGCTCCTGGTCAAGTGGGAAGTGGGTGGAGAGAGCACCCGAAAGTCAGCCCCAGATGGGCGCCAGCGGAGCGGCATCGCTCAAAGTTGAGCGCGGCGCGAAGCCCTTTGATCAGCGCTGACTGGCCTGACTGCCCTGACTGGCTAATTGGCCCGATTGTGGGCGCTGCCTCTTTGTAATTGATAACGGCGCACACAGGCATCATATGTATATGTTCCTATATGGCATTCTCCAGCGGCACATCCATCAACGGTCTTAGCGCGTAAATCACTTAATTTGCCTCGTTTTACCTCACGGCGTCCGATGCGAGTCGCCTTCTGACCACTGGCCGAGGCCCGGCACAGGGTTTAACCGCTCCGCTACTGACCAGGCCAAGCCACCGCACTTTACCGCCAGCAAAGGCCCATTGATCGATTGTGAATTTGGCAATAGGCGCGGGCACAGGTCTGGGTTTTGACGGATTAATTCTCGATTCGGGCCCAAAGCGCATTAAGATGGATGATAGATGGATCACCGGCGATCGCTCTTTCTTCTGCCCGAGCTTAAGTTTTCGCCCAGTTGGAAAATTGATTGAGCCACGCGTTCAGCTTTTAGCAGGTGAAAAGGAGCGGCGCTAATAATTCATTTTCCCGTCTTTCCGTTTCTTAACTTGATTGATGTCTCAACAAAGGCAGGCCGGGTGCAAAAGCCACGGAAACCGAAACAGAAATTAAAAAATTAAGCAAATAAACTATGAAGGGGCTGTTGTTTTAGGGTTCGGTCGTGATTTGTGGGTAAACACAGTGCTCCAAGTGGGTGGTGGCAGTGATCAATTGGCCCGGGCCCATTCAAACCCACTTCCAATCGGATGTATTAACCAATTTTGTTATTTATTTATTGTTCTGTTTGTGGGTCTGTTCTTGAGTTTTATTTAGGAGAGTATAGGTTCTTGGTCTTCCTGGAAGACATCAGTTCTGGGGCAATTAGCAGATCTTGGTTAAGTTAATTATTTAATTTGATCGAATCGGAATCCCTATGCATACGGACATTCAATTGGCTGAGAGTCCCGGTGGGTGTTCCTCCGCTGATGTTGATTGGGCCAAACAGAAGGCCAGAGCTTCTACAGGTATTGATTTCTGATCTGCACCTATTTATTTTCACTTGCGAAAACAACAAACACGCTGCAGCGGGCACTTAAAGTATTTTACTTAAATTTTATGCGCTTTTAATGGACTGGAGTCTCTACTTCTGGGCGAATGGCCGCCTCCCTTGTGGCTCTGTGAAATAATTTAAGAGCGAGCCATAAATACCAGGGGCCGGGCTCATAAATCTTTCACTGATTTCTCTGGCCAGCGCGATTCAATTGGATGCTTAGGCCTTTATTTTTCAATATTTGTTTTGATTTGAGATGCTGCGCCGCTCGGCGATGCCAGATACAGCGCACAATGGCGCAAATGGGGTTTCGCTGCCTCACAGATCCAAATAGTATGTCAGTCAACGCGCGCCGCCTGACAATGTTGAGATACAAATTATCTAAATTGTATCTGTTGGTGTGCCAAGCAGCGAATGCATCTTGTGGGTTTGTTTGTTTTAGGATTTGCCCGAGTATCCCTCGCTCCCCTCGCTCTTGATTGGGCCAGCGCTGAGTTTTTCATTCCCCGTCGCGTGGCTTTCCATTTTCCCATTTCCCGATCCCCAGCAATTACCGGCACTTCAGGCCCTAGCGGGCTCCGTGGTGAGAGATTCCAATTCAAACAGCAAACTGACAGATTTATCAGGTATTAGACGATATATACGTCAGCGCTGAGCCGCAGCACCCTCTGCCCCAATATTGCTAAATGTAATGCCTGCCTGGCTATATGCCTGACTCAGCTGTGAGCATGTGAAAATTTGTAGACATTAAGTTGGCATTGAATGGTGCCTTAAGACTACGCTTTAGTGGCCGGAATGGCCTTGGAAATCAGCAATCAAAAGTAAAAGTACAAAAGTATCGACTGTTCGACTCTGAGATACCTCTTTTTTCTCTAGGTATTCCTTACCTTATGTATAATATATACAAAAAGAGATCACAACGTTGAGCGTAAATTCATAGACATTAATCTATTTCGCCTGTTTATGAAAAAAATTAAACAATGATTGAAGAATGTTGTAGAATTCCCAATAAATAATAATATAGCAGAGATTTGGTATAGAAGCCCATTGCCTCGTGGTAAAAAACTCTTTTAGTTTAATTATTTTAATTTTATTTATTCATTTTATGGTTACACTTACATTAAAAATAGCATTAGAAAGCATTGCATTTTAATAAAACTAAAACTAAAACCTTTTTCTAGCATTGAAGTTATTTCAGACTGACGCACTGCCCTGGCACCGCCTCTGGCTTCCGGTGGTTCAGGTGGATCAAGTGCTGCACCGACCCACTTTAGGTGGCTATCTGAATCCGAGCGCCCGTTTGCGCCCAGACGGCAAGCGTCGTCATCCATCAATCAAAAGCGCTGGCGGACGGCCAGGTGAGTGACTGACTGGCTGGCTCTCCTCCGCGTTGCGTGAGCTGGGATGACGCAGCGCCCTGGCCGAGGGCTCCCCTCCGCCCCATTCGGCCCCCAGGTCCGCGGCTTAATCAGTCGCAGGCACTTCGACATTTGGCCAACTGACAAGCGATCGATCAACCAGCCATCCATCAGTTAAAACATCGCAGAGAGTTTGCTCGTGGCGTTCTACTCTCTGTCCGTTGATTGATAGCTGGGCACTGCGACAGCGCTGGACGCAAATTTACTCAATCGCATTCGTATCGATTTCAGTCGAGGTTTTGTATCATTTGTGTATCTGAATAGGGAACACGAAGACAGCGTGTCAGCGATTATTTTTTATTCAGCTAATGTGCTCGAGTAGCCCACTTTTTTGATGAATGAATGTTCTTCGAAAGTGAAGCTGAGAAGTCAAAGGGCTAATGGAAAAACAGGAAAATTATTAGGAATCTAGAGGAGTGCAGTGAGAAGGCTGGGGAATGGAAATAATCACCTTTAATTGTTAACTAATGAATTTAGTAGTAGTTTATTTGGAAGGTATTCAAGCGGAGCATGTATTTCAGTATTTTGAACTAGAACAGAGAGCTTGATGTAATCAATATAAATAAATATTTGTGAACAAGTTTCCTTTAATCATATATTTCAATTTCGGCACTTTGATCGTTGCCTTCTTCTGCTCAAAATGATAGTACTCTGAAAGAGTAAATAAAAACCACTGGTAATTGAATGCTACCATAAATTAAATCGGCAGTCATAATGGAGCAATGAGGCACACAAATGTCACACCATTAGCATGAATGAAGAAGCTAATTACTTATAATGATGATTTCACATTATGACGATTCCAAAGGTCAGTTAATGGCATTCGAAAATGTTGCTCATCATAATTGGACGTTTTCTCTACTGGACAGCTTTAGCGCTGCAGCTGACTTCCGTGCGATATTGTAAACGGAGAAAACGCTACGTTCAGCATAGATGGTTTTGCTTTAAAGTCCTCGTAGCCTTGGTCAAAATTTCGCTGCTGTCCCTGGATATTCCCGATGTAGTTCTCATGGTGATATCCGCACACCGCATGGAATTCAAGGACAATATCATGAACCTCCTGGAGCTCGGTCAGTGTTTTCTGTGGCTAAGTCGCCTGTACTCCTTGATGGCCTTAATATGCCTGACACATTTGAGTAACTATCAGCGCAGAATTATTGGAATTCTGAATAAAATACTGGACATATCAAAGGAGCTGGAAAACAGTCACTCGGAGAAGCACACATCGTGCTTGCTCCTCATGCTATTAGCCATGGGAATATTCCGCTTGATGTTGGACATTTGGACCAAGCTGGGACTGATCGTACACCTCGCTTGTACCATATACTACAATACCCTGTTCAGCCTTTGGTATCTGGGCTTGGGTGTGTACCAGACCCAACTGCTTGAGTGGAGAAAGGAAATGGTTATGGTTCTACGAGAGTTTACTGAAAATGAGGGTCATCGTTCGAGGATTGAAGTGGACCGCCTTATGAGCTGCCTGAGGATCAACTACTCCATTTTTAAACTTCAAATGAGCTTCAGTAAAGTCTGGAGAGCATTTTGCATTATTTTGCCACTGCTGCTCTTGAATTTTGTGGATCTTTGGAATATTTCTTCGCTGATACATTTTGTGAGCATTTTGATTTTGTGCCAAATTGGGGACGAAGCCAGACAGTGGGAAAATCAGTTCCTAAATCTGCTCTTTGTTGCCAGTCTGCGTTCTGGAAGAGGTGATACTTTGGTGTCCACAAAAGACCCACTAAAGGTTAGTAATTAGAGATCATTTTAATTTTAAGCAAACTGATATAACTTTATTTTAGGTATACGAAACAGCCGTAATTCGACATTTTGAGGCAGCATCAAGCACACAACATTTGCAATTAAGTAAAAGCTATGCTTTTTGTCTGAGTCAAAATTATATTAAATACGCAGCGTTGTTTTACCTTGTCTTAAAGGCAAATAGCAGTTTAGGGAAATTAAGCCAGTTGCAGTTGAGATACGACTATGACGATGAAGAGTTTTTAAATGATTAATTATTTTATGAAGTGCGTTTTCGTAACAATGATGTCTTTGAATGCTAAATAAATGCCTCCCTCTTTGAGAAACCGCGTTAAATTTAATGATACGGAAAATGTTGGAGAAATACTGGCAACGTTCTTTGGGGCCGATGAGAATAATTTTACATGTTGCACACATAAAATAAAATTTTATTTTATTCATTTCTCAACTCGGCTCCGACTCGAGCTCCCTTCCTCGGAATACAGAAAAATAACAATTTATGAAAATATAGGAAAAAAGAAAACATATATAGTATGTGGGGGAAACAAAGGCTGAGCTGAGCTGCGCGCCACCTGACTGATGGAATGAATAAATGAGCGAGGGCACATGCACACAGCAGAAGGCATAACTTTAAATTTGTATTAGCACCCAGAGCCCAATGAGGGAGCGGCAGCGAAAGAAAGACCTGAATATTTTCCGCTTTTGCCAACTCCCCGGACCACCGTTAGCCACCCCCGCAGCCAGCCACCCGCCGCCTCATTCGGTCTCTAAATGAAATGCTCAAGTGTGCATGGAATTTTGATTTTTGCCAAATACCCGCCCCATGTCCCACGATAAGGAATGCCACCACCCCCCGCCCACAGTTCCGTCCGTCATGTCGTTCGCTTGCAAATCAATTTAATGTCAGTCATTTCGCCACTAAGTGGGAAATTTTTTGAAATTTCATCAAAAATCCGTTGCCGCCTCACAGCCGCCCCAGCATTTCCCCCGCTTTTCCGCCTTTACCGAACATATGCTGCTCGGGGGAATTGGCTGCACCGAGGTACTTTTCCAGCGACGAGAAGACGCTTTTCGCATCTAAGCGAATCACATTTGAATGTAAATTTCCTCAGACGCCGCTGCATGTCCATGAATTCTATCCAACCCTCCCAGGTCCCAGGACCCAGGACCTCCTTCGTGTTGTGCGCCGGCACGGGGAAAACAAATATTGTATTAAAATGCTGGAAAGCAGCTAAAACGCATAATAGTAAAATTTTATGTTACTGCCAGTGTGAGGAAAACACGTCAGGCAGTTAGTCAAATAACGCAGCAAAGAAACGTAGCCACCGCTGATGCCCGGAAAAGGCGAGGGAAAAGCGCACACAGAAGGACAATGAAAGTTTAGATGATGACAGACAGGAACAGACGGCCGCACCCGTGCCGAGAGTTGAACCTGGATGTATATGCGAATATATACCGATTTATTTGCGAAAATAATGCACACACTACTCAAGGGGAATTGTACTTCAACAGAAGCTCTGGAAAATGCTTTGAAAAGAGTGTCTAGTCTGCTATAACAATTAAAAGGGATACTAGGGATTTCTTTTGATCTCAATATATCTTTATTTACCTGAATTATAAAAAGGAAAATTGAAATATTTTTGAAACAAAATTCGGATGGTTATACGATCGATATCAATCATCATCGCAATTAGTATAATTAGCTAAATTTATAGTATAGCTGGGATAAAGTGTTACTTCTTAACTTAACACGTAATTTTTAAAGTATCTTTTGTTTAGCACTAACAATATTCTTGTATTTTAAAAAATGTGACTAAAACTTTATAAACCCTTGCAGGGTATTATAATTTTAGTCTGAAGTTTGCAACGCAGTGAAAGAGACATTTCCTTGTATATACATATGTATTCTGGATCAACATCAACAGCTTAGTCGATCTAGCCATGTCCGTGACAACAATTCTATAGATGCCAGTGCACTGCAGTGTGTTACACTGCAGTGTAAGCTGCAGGACTATACAAATTTCCTTCCTTGTTAAGTATTATATATTTAATTTAGAATTTAATTTATATAATTTAATAGTATATTTGATTTATTTTTGGTAGGAAATATAATATAAGTGTGCAGATGTTGCCTAAATATTCAGCTTTACCGCCTTACTAATGCCACGCTTCGCAATACCCTTAAATTGGTGCTATTTTGTAAAATATTTGGAACTTTTTAAATTATAAATAAAACATAAATATATTATCAGATCTTATATGATACGAATGTTGTCACCACATTAATAGTCTCTGAAATCATATCTTTCATATTGACAAAAAACTGATCGTCATGGCCAAAATCGACTCGACTGGAATAAGCCGAGACTTCTAAATCTAATGTAATCTAATACGTGAATACTGAGTAAAAAATGTAGCACATTGAAGTTTATCATAATTAACTACATGGAAATTGATTAAATAAAAAGTGAAAAAATAAATAACAGTAAACTGATCTGTATTCTTTACTATTATTTATTTAATATAATTTTTAAGCAATTTATCATACATTGCAAGAGTATGCAAGCGTCAGTTTTTCAAAGTTAGATACTTATATAGTTTTTCTGACATAGTTTAGTTACTGCTTGAATAACACTTTTAAGAACTTTTTTATAAGTGGAGAAAATAAAGTACTTATTTAAATTAAATTTTAATCCCTTCCGGGTCTTAAATCCTTAAAAAGGAAGAAATGCAGAAGTGATGATTATTTGTAAATGATCCATTATAAATTAACCTTCGCTGTTCATCAATTCACATGACTCCCATATTTGTAGCTTTGTGTAATGCATAATTTTACACTCTTCTTCATCAGCCGAGCCGTTGGCAGTGCTTCGTATAAATCTTTTAAAAATTCGAATCAGACAGCTTAAAATTGGGATGAAAAACATAGTTACAAAATAAATAACTGCAAGGCTCACAAGTTAAATATTTCCAAGGATCATTTTTTTATATTTTATTTTCAAGTTAATGATCATTACATACATATACATGCACTAGTGAGTATACAAAAAAATAAATATAGCTCTTCGAACCCTTGCATAAAACCTCCAGGCACCAGCTCATGTGCGTATGGCCAATTCCCAAATCATTTGCGTCCCATTAAACAGGACTCTCATCCCACATTGAAATGCAGTTGGGAAAGCGGAAAAAGGGTCGCTTACAGGGAAATAAAAGGAAACACATCAAATAAAATCAAACGCAAAACAAGCGAGAAAACATTGCTTCAAATTGTCCAGAGCCAAACAAAAAATAAAGGCGAATGGTTCGGGGTGCCGGGGGCGTGGCCAATGTCCGCCAATTCAGGCGCAACTAATTCCCACACCCCAGCCAGGAGAGAACTCGAAACTATTTCGGGCATAGGGACAGAAAGGATTCGTGGCTCGGTTCGGTATTTTATTGGGCGAAAAATGATTTTTTATTTTCAATTTTCTGCCCGCTTTGAAATGGAAAGTAAAAGTATCGCATTGGCCGAGTGGTAAAACCAATTCGATTTTGAATACGTTATGAGGCGCAAAAATAAGAAGAATAAAGTGTGAAAAAGTCCGGAAAGGCCGTAAAAACAACAGCAAAATCGAGCACGGCAAGAAAGCAAACGATTCTGCGAACGATTCCGGCAGGAAAAAGGAGCCAGGAGTGGCAATTTTCTGATTGTTTGCCAGCCGCACTAAAAACTAATGATTTTCATATGTTTGCTCAATGAATCGAACGGGGATCAAAATCAAACCCCTTTCGAAACAATCCCGACTCGCTCCACTCCTAAATCCCCTTTGGTGAGAATTACGAGTCGGTAGAAATTGATTGGAATAAAAATATGTGTCCGAGCTGGAAACCCTTTTACACTAAGTACGAACAGATTATGGGGTTCTGCGGAACAGAAGGGTTGGTTTTGGGAATAGTAAGGTGAATAATTGAATGTGAAATGGTTTGGCCTCATTAGTTTTTATATTATCAATCCTAGAAATCAGCTGCTTTGGTAGATTAGATTTTAACATTTCAAATATAAAGTAAACCTGGGAATAATTACGTGTAAGGAGCCATTACAACTTCAAGGGGTATATTTTCTTTTTTTGGCATCTCTAGATAGACAACTAATAATTTACACTGAAAGTAATATTAATTTAATTTAATTTTCATTGGATTCATAAGGGTGATTACTCTGTCCGAAAACAGGAAACTCATACATTGTGGGATCTTCTTCGGGCGCAAATCGAACAAAATGGCGGCCATCAATAACCGTAAAACATACGAGTTCCGTGCGAAAAACAAGTGACAGCATGGCGGCAGGGGTCGGGGTGCGAAAAAAGAATGGTGTTTTCGGAATGGCGTCATAATGCAATCCAAGGGGGAAGTGGGACAGTGAAGGCCAAGGGCCTGGTCGACTCACTGCGTTCGATATTTTAATGGGCCAGACGTCATTTCGGGGTCCGCCATTTGGAGACTGGCTGCCACCACAGCGCAAAATTTATGACAACATAACGAGCCAGACGATGGACAGTGGACGGGTGGGGCGGCACAGAGCTTCGGCTTGCATTAAATGCGACATTCAGAGTCGAAAATAACAATAATCATAATTAAGGATATGCATATGCAGTGTGCGGGATATCCACCCCCAAGTTGTACACACGGAAAAATGGTCTAATGGAACCTGGACCATTTTCTTAATTAATAAATTGATGAAGAAAAAGCTGATATTGTATGAAGTAGTCAAGTCTTTCGAAGAAGAATGATCAATCTTGTTCCAAAATAAATTTGTTGACTTAAGGATTATAGATTACTTCTTATATTATAATATAATATATCTACCTCATATTCCGTATTTACAAAGTAAATCTAGTTTCTAGAGCTGTCTTAAGGCAGCTATATCCTTTTAAGGATGTCTACGAACAACGAATGTCAAACTATCCAAGTAAATTGCAATGAAACAAAAGGATTTGCATTGCCAACTTATGACCCTGTAAGGCTATACATCTCTCTTAAAATGTCACGGATTCATTTCAAATCATTTCAATTATTTTTCGCCGTGCAACTTGATCCTCTCGTCGAGGACTTTTGGGCAGGAGTGGGTGGGAAATCGATCCATTTACAACGTCCAGAGCGAAGCCGAGCATTCCGCACGAATGATGATGTCCCTGTCCTGCAATGTCCGCAGTCAGATATCACTGAATAATGACTGTTAATACCCTTCAATGTGCGCTGGCTCTGCTCGCCCGTCCGCCAGCTCCCCGAGGCAGTGACTCCGATTTTGGCCATCGCCAATCGGATCAGCCATCGCAAT
Source organism: Drosophila tsacasi (assembly GCA_018904565.1). Taxonomy (NCBI): domain Eukaryota; kingdom Metazoa; phylum Arthropoda; class Insecta; order Diptera; family Drosophilidae; genus Drosophila; species Drosophila tsacasi. The sequence goes on from JAEIHY010006597.1 coordinate 15,768, forward strand.
GAAATGAAGTGGATTTCAATGCACTGCCCAGCCATGTCAAAAAGGAACGTAGGCTGAACGGGTCGTTGGGGGAGATAGCCGTGGCCTTTGGGAGGCGGGAGCTGGGACGTGGGCTGCCACGGGGAGGGATGTGTGCGGAAAGTGCGTGAAATAATATGCGAATTGTGCGAAAAGTTCGATAAGGCGGGGGGAACCAGAGACGGGCACCATTCCGCGGACTGTGGGGTTAGTCCGCATAAATCCTTTATTTAAAGCTTTGATGGATGTTATGTATGTATGCTGCAGGCTGAAAAGAAAGGTTTTAAAAATCCAAATGGTTAGTTACTTAACCTTAAGGGTTATTATAAGATTATTATTTGACTTTCCATTTTAACGATTTTTGACATCATGGAGATTAAGCGTATCTATTTAAACTCAGCATAGTGTTTGAATTTTATTTGTAAAAGGGATGCCTTCGCATATTTCTCATGTGGGAAACATTTAATTAGTTCTCACCCAGCACTCAATGCCTCTGGCTTCGCCAGACCTAAGCTTTTCAGTTGGACTAAAGGTTATTATAATAAAGGTTCAGTTTCGCCTGGTCAAAGGAAATTATTACACTTATTAAATTATTTGTTCAATATTTAAGAAATTTCGGCTTAAAACTAAGAATATTTTTCTAGAGTTAGGGGAAGTCTTTCATGAACTTATGGCCAGGCAGCATAAAATCTAGGCACGCTACAATTTTTTAGAGCTTATTTTGCCTTTGTTCCCAGATCAGGGGAGGTTTTCTCATTTGCTTAGTTAAGTTCCTTTCTTAATTTAATGATGAACTGCACTTGTTTTGCTGGTTAATTTTTTCTGAAGCCAGGGAGAACTCGTCCTTAAACTTGTGGCGACAAATCTCAGTCGTGTGCGCATACAATTCCCAACTGGTTCTAACATACCTGGCTTTAGTGACAGTTGCCGGCGTACACTTATTACACGGTGTGTCCCAAAAATATCCGAACTTTATATTTAAATCATACAACATACAGCGCCATCTATTGCAAATTTGCAACATAAAAAAGATACATTCATCCTCTTTCAAAAGCACCTAACTTCATGTAAGTTGGATGACAGATGTAAGA
>JAEIHY010006603.1:0-12761 GCA_018904565.1 Drosophila tsacasi
TATTATATATACAAGTTTTCTGCCGCTCCAGCCGTGTAATCATTTTATATTTATAATAAGGGAGAGAGAGAGAGAGAGAGAGAGAAAGAGCGGAAGGAGCGCAGCGGAGGGCACCTAGTATATATATATATATATGATTATATAGATATTCTTGATCTGCATCAATAACTGAGTGGATGTAGCCCTATCAGGCCTAAAAAATCATTTTATAAAAATTTTTAAAATTTTACATACAAAAATTGTCAAAAATTAAAGAAAAAATTTAAATGTTGTAAATTTAAAATTCTAAAATGCTGATTTATTAACCTAATAAAAACTGGCACAGCGTTCCGAGTTGAAAATAATGCATTTGTGATTTAGTTATGATCAATTTTCATGATACAAGTTCATGCTGCAAGGGTATACAAACTTCGGTTGCCCGAATTTCATATTTAGTTGCAGTTATTTGTTTAAATTATCATTAAACTAAATTGTATAACAAATTGCACTCATAAATAGTATAAAACATTTTACGATTAAGCCAGACATATTGAAGTAGCTGAAAAAGATGAACACTTGCGACTGGAAAAAGTGATCATTTATATTTGTAATTGCCATTTCTCAAAGAAACTTTTTTAGAAGATTTTAAAGGCTAAAATAACCATAAGATTAACAGCATTGGGCTGTGTATTTTATGGAAAACATTAAATACAAACAAAATATAAGGACATTATGTGTAAATTTATTGTATTCTAAATTTATTAATTGTATTTATTGTATTGTATTTATTGTACATTTATTTTAATATTATTGTAAGTATTTAAGTATTTATTTATTTAAGTTAATCAACGAGTCCTTTTCTGAGTGTATTTATTTATTTGAACTCTTTTAGCTCACTGCCCTGATTACGCAGATATAGTATGTATTCCTGATCCGTAAATCCCTTTCTTCTGCCGCCGTTTGAACTCTGCGGCAGCCCTGCTGCTCTCCGCCACTCCACTATTGATTCAGTTAATGAAATTCGCTTTTTAGCCGTAAACAAATTCGTTGATCGCGTTTGTTTGTCCAGCTAATTAGGCGCAATCTCTGGCTCTCCGATTCTCGCTCTCAGTCTCACGCTTCCCCACAATTCTCGACCTTGTTTCAGCAATGAGCGTACTCAAAATATATTAATGAAAAAAAAAAAGAAAATACAACGAAAATATTAATCAACTGTCAAGAGTCAAGAGCTAAAACTCGTTCGTCTGCCGATCCGATCGATTCAGCGAGCGGTTTTTAATAATTACATATGTTACCTGATAAGGTAAACAGAAAACCGAGCCAACCACCCGCCCACCTTTCCCATCGAGCACCCCCCCAATCCCCCCACAATCTTGCAATCCCATCACGGGGCTGAATAATAAAACTAATTCGCAATATTGTTTAACAAATTGCACTCATAAACTCTCTCAAAGTGGGCAAATATTCGACGACGATACGATGGCAATATTTATGATTAACGCAATAGGAAAAGGAAGAAGAGGCGATAGTGCTGGCACTGGAATAGCTGGAATAAGTGAACGCTTCCGGCTTACGCTGGAAAATATTGAATCAATAAATCGAATGCTACTGGAGTAGCTGGAAAGAGTGAACACATCCGGATTAAGTAGGTAAATACAAAGTAATTAAGATTACTAAACTCGTTAAAAACAAAATAAAATAAAATAATAAATCAATTGAAAAACTTAATAGAAGAAAAGGCGACAGTGAAGTTATTGGAATGAAAAAAAACCCAAATTTAAAGCAATTGTATGAAAAGAAAAACAAATTATAATTGTAATGGAAAATACACGATGGTGATGTTATTTAAAGTACCTTTAAAAGTGAACACTTCCATGGGTGAACACTTCCAATGGGAAAATATAAATGTATAAAGTCTATTCACTATATTAAGTAAAAATCGCACTCGTAAATAAAATCAAAAAATTAAACTATATCTATTTATAAACTACAATAGTGATTTTACTGGAAGAGCTAAAAAATGAACACGGGAAAATGTACAGGAAATAAATGATGAAGAAATGAATACGAATTCATTATTATATATCAGTCTCTTTACCTTTATTCCATAGTCAATGTGTACTATACCCGAGGCAATCAGACTGAATCACATATAATAAAACGATTTAATGAAACTCTGGCATAACCATTCAACATTTACGAGCTACTGATAAAAATCCACTACAGAGTGGTGTTAAAAATAAGTTCTAATCAGTCAAGTCGACAGGAGATTCTCTCTCTCTCTCTCTCTCTTACCTGCAGAAAATAAATTAAATAAAACTAAAATAAATTTAAATTTATTTTAAATTTGCGTTAATAAATATTGTAAAAATGATTTTTAAACAAGCAAATGTTTCACTGTACCTCTTGGAAACCCACCAAGTTGGCAATCCACAAACCGATGTAAAATCGGATGACAAAAAATTATAATTGAAATGCCAGGCACGAATCGTGGCCAAAGCCGATGCCAAAGTTGGTCAACTCTCTGAACATGATATTAATATAATGCGTCTGATATGGACAGCAGTTACAGCCATTATTTGCATATATAAATATTTTAAATACATTTAATAATAGTTTTAAAACCTTATTAAACCTGAAAAGTTATTTATTTATTTATTTTTGGTCATGGTTTTTGGCTGTATATATTTTTGTTATATCTTCTATTTTTTAACTTGTGTAATATTAAAAGATATTTGTAATTTGTTGTAGTAAATGTGCAATTTTCTTAATTCTTAAAAATCTTCAAGGCGCTCCAAAAGTATGCTATGCAATTTCTTGCACATGAAATACAGCATGAAAGCTGCAGTTGCTGAGGCCTTTTTTGTGCTTTTGCCTTTGTAACCTCTTGGCTTTGCGTTTGTTTGTATTTGCTTTTCGCCTTTGCCTTACTTACTTTCTATCGCATGCAACAAATGCAGCCTGTGACGTCATCGACGCCAAAATGCAAAAGCTTTTTATTGCAAACACAGACACGCATATGTGGAATTACAAGCACACTCATAAAACAAAGCTCGCATTGCAAATGCTGCATTTGAATAGCATAGCTTATACAATTTATATTGCACATTTTGTTGCAGCTGTTGTGTTTTTTCTTCGAGATACCCTGCATGCGACAATCGGTGGGGTAAGCGGGGTATACAAGTTTTTTTAAATATTAATTCGGTAGCAATTAAATGTCCTATTTTTTTTTTAAAGGTATATAATCTGGTTAAAATAAAGATTGATTGATTTATTTCTATTTTTATTTTATTTATTAATAATATATCATTAAATAGTTACTATTTTAATTGTTTATATTAATAGCTTCCCATATTTAAATTAAGTACCATTTGTAAATAATATTTTTATTTTTTATTCCAGGGTATCGATGCTTCGTCACAGTTTCTCCCTAAACCTCCGCCACTTGTTGTTGCTGCTGCTGCAGTGACTGGCGTGCCAGCATAAAGTGTTTGCGCTGCAGCTTTTGTTGCTATTTGCTATTTGCAATTTGCAATTTGCGCGCAGTTGGATTTTCACGCTCAGTTTTCGTTGCGCGGCCGCTGCGAGCAGTAGTAGTTTGTTGCTGTTGCAGCGCATTTTCAAACACATTTATTTATCAGCCCCCCCCTTCCTGTTGCGTCTCGGTGCGACGCCCCTTTTTCTTGGGACCAAGTTCGCACTTCGCTCCTGCTGTGCTGTGATTTACCGCTGCATCACGCTAGATCGCATCAAGGGAGAAAGGCATAGCAAGAGAAAGAGATAAAGAGAGAGAGAGAGAGAGAAGAGAACGACAGATTCAATTCTGAGACGGAGGCATGTGCTGGGCCGAAATGGCCCGCAAGGACGATCCCGTTTTCAACGTGCGCTTCGTTCAGTTCGTCGAAAGCGAACCCTGCCTGTGGAACTACACGCATCCCGGCTACAGCAAGAAGGAGGAGGTGCAGCGTGCCTGGCAGCAGGTGGCCAATGAGATCAAGGACACGGGTAATAACGGAAAGCTCTCCCTCTTTCCGCTAAAAACTCTCCAATCGTTTCCTCTGCTTCTTACTCGCTTCCAAATTGCGTGCTCATTTTGTTTTGTGTGTGTGTGTGTGTGTGTTTGTCTGTGTATGCGTCTATGATGCAAGCTTTTGTGTGGCAGTATGCGTGCGTATTTGTGACTGCAATTTTTGACGTCTCTTTTTTCCCCGTTTTTCTCTTGTGTTTATGAGTAGACACGTGTGTGTGTGTGTGTGTCACTGTGTCGCACAGCCTTTGCCTTTGCATTTTGCATTTGCTGCAGTCAATAAAGCTTACAGCAATTGCAGCAAATACACTGTAAATAAAAACATAACGGAAAACAAGTAAGAAAGCCGTTTTTAGCGCAGACGCAAACCCACGAGAGAGATAGATATATAAGAACTTATTTTTCTTATAACTCCCATGTTTATTAATGAATCTAATTCAATTTTTGGGAAAACGTTTGTAATTAATGTGTTTTAACATTGTTACATATTTTAAATTATATATCTATTTTTTCCCCAGTACGCAACTGCCGCGAACGATGGCGCACCATCCGGAGCAGCTTCCTGCGATCCCTGAAACTGGCGCGCACACAAACTGGTCGCGGCAAGCGCAAGTACTACCTGTCCAAGTACCTGCAGTTCCTTATACCCTACACCAAGTCCAGGTCCTGTCACAAGCTGACACAACTGACACCTGCTGCCCTGACCACTGCTGGCATGGTGCTCCGGAAGCCCATAAGCGGAAACGGAAGCAACCAGTTTCCTCCGCCGACAGATCAGTTGGAGGACCACGAGGAGGAGGAGGAGGAGGAGGAGACCAAAGAAAGCGAGGAGGAAATGCCACTGGATGTGCAGGTTTCCGAGGAGGAGGAGGAGGAGGTGGTGGTTAACCCTTCTCGGGAGGAGCAGGAGGATCAACAGCATCGTGCTCCGCCCACCGCCTGCTTGCCGTTGCGCCTGCAAGCCATCAAAGTGGAGCAGCCCTCGGCGCATCCCCCAGCAAATCCTCAGCTGGACAAGATCCTGTCCCATCAGTCGCTGGTCACTGTGCCAGCTGCCGCTCTAGGCAGCCACATGGACTGGCAGGATCTGACGCAGTGGTTCAAGGGCACCAATCATCAGCATCAGCATCAGCACCACAAGATGTCCACGCCACCGCCGCCGCCACCGGCTACGCCAGCTCTGGGAGGACTGCCACCGGGTGCCATTCCCATGCCCATGCCCATTCCCTCGCCGGACGCCGACTACTCCTTTCTGATCAGCCTGCATCCGTACCTCAAGGAGATGAGCGGCAAGCAGAATCGGCGCTTTCGCCAGAAGGTCGTCGGTCTCATCGACAATGTGCTGGACAACATTGATAACTAAGGATTAATGGGAAACCAAGAGGGCAAAGAAAGGAAAATGTTTACAAATTGGGTTTTCAGTTAGAATTTAAAATGAAAAAACTAATCGGGATTATCATTCAAAATAATAATACAAAAGAGTAAGTTTATTAGGAAAACTAACAGGAATCGCCATAGAAATGCAGGTTTGAAATCATTTGCAAAGGCATCTAAAAGTAATGGGATGAAAATCATTGTACATTGTGTAATATTTGATTTAATAATCATAAATATGCTAACTAAAAAGAAAAGAAAATTATTGTATAAAGGGGATAGTCCCCAAATATGCTACAAGAGGAAGAAATACCCCATTTAAGTGTTTTCTCTGTGAAAAGAAAACTACAATTTACAAAAAAAGAAGAAAAAACACACCCAGAAAAACGCCAACAGTGCCCATTTGTTATATGTATGTGTATAATGTAAATTTGTATTGTGCTATTTGTTGTTGTTGAACAAACAAAAACACTAATTTGTTAAATGTAAAATAAAATTATTACAAAAATCAAGTTGCAACTTAAATTATTTAAAAATGTGTATTACTCTTCATTTTTAAAAAAGTAGGTATAATTTATACTAATTTAATTTCTTAAGCTTTTAATTTTCCTACTTTTCATTATTATTTATCCTTAAAATATGTATTTTTAAAAGATTTTCAAACTTGTTGGTTGAAAAATACGTTTATTTGTAATAACTAACAATTCTTTTAAATTTAACAAATATATTACCTATTAAATTGTTTTACGTTGTAGGTATTTTTTTAAATATTCCTTTTTTATTATTTTATTTTTTGTTATTACTATTATTTATTTTTCCCAATTTTTCGCCTGAATTTAAATTTAAATCCAAGCTTTTGGCTACTTTTTTGTGCTTCTATCCTTTTTCCCGCTGTCAGCGGGAAGTATCGATAGGCGATTGGCGCACAGCTGACCGTTGATAGGCACGAACATTCGAGCATTTGTTTTTGCTACCCTACACCGTTGTTGTTGTTGTGCCTGCGAAGGAGAATAACAAAAAGGAATACAAAACACAGTCACACGGAATACTAAATAGCAATATGGAATAATTAGTATATTGCTGGGAGCAGGAAAAATAAGAGTTAAATGTGTCAATAATTGCACCAAACACACATGCAACTTCGCGGTTGGGTGAGTGTCCCGGAGAGTGGTTGCCATGTGCTCGGCATCGTGCGTGTGTGCATGTGTGTGTGTGTGAGTGCTTGTTAGGTTTTTATTTCGTGTTGCGCTTCCCTTTCTTTTTTGTGGTTTTTTGCTTTTCTATTTGTTGTTGCCTCTGAAGCTCATTGCTTTGATACGAACGTGATGTAATTTCGGCAGGCGCGCTGCGCTGATAAGCCAAGTCAGTTGAACGGCGAACGCTGTGCCAGTAGCGCAGCGCCAATTACAAACTTTAACTTTGATTTTTGCCTCCCAAATGGTTACATAAAACCAACACACAGACGCACACGCACACACGATCTTCTGCATTTTTGGAGATTTATTTTTGAGTGAAAGTTCCCATGCGGTCAAGTTTTCAGTGATTAATTGTAGACTTTTCCCTCTCGCCGCTCGCCGACACAGCTTGCGAGGTCTTCGTCGCTGCTTCTGCTGGCCCGGACCCTGCCCCTGCCCCGGCCACCACCCCGCTCCCCGCACCGCAACAGTCACTACCTCCAAATGAGCACGATGAACCAATGCCAACGCCAGCCAACGACTACGTCTGCAACAGTTGTTATTCCACCCAAGAAGTCGTCGTCGCCACAGTTGTTTGCCCTCAAAAGGAGGAGCATGTCGAGCACGTTTCCAGAGGATCCCTCGGATGGGCAGGGAGAGAAGCATCCGCAGCAGCAGCAGCATTCCAGAGCAGCATTGAAAGTCGAGGACCGGCAGTGTATCAAGGAGCGCCAGCGACAGGCCTTTGAGTTCTTCTCGCAGACCCTGCAAATCTATGGCGTGGAGGAGTTAATCTTTTGCTTTAACGGCGGCAAGGATTGCACTGTGCTGCTGGACCTGCTGATGCGCTACCTGCGACAGGAGGGCATCTCCAGCGGTGACATTCCCATGCTGTACATCAAGTCCGGTGATTCGTTCGTGGAAATCGATGATTTTGTGGAGCGTTGCGTGAGCATTTACCGCGTCAAGTTGGTGGAGTACGAGGGATCGCTGAAGGAGGCGCTCACCCATATGGCGGCGGATATGCCCAGCATTCGGGCGGTGTTTGTGGGCAGCAGGAATACGGATCCGTACTGTGAAAATCTGGCGCCCATGCAGGTGAATATTAAGTACTAGGGATGTTATGAAGGGAGGATATATGTGGTGTGTTGTATTGATGTCAATATAGGGTTAATATTAGTCAGTTTCATGTAGAAAATTAACTAATTTCCTTTTTTAAGTCAATTTTTGAGTGCGTAATAAGCTTTTTCTTAGCCCTAGAATTTTTCTTCCACTTTCTTTCTCAACTAAAGGTAAATAATGATTTTTGCTAAGTAAAAACAGTGAAGATTTCCAAGTAAAGTCAGTGAAGAAAGGTACAATAATGATTTCTACTAAGTAAATTCAGTAAAAAAAGGCACAAAAGCTGCACCAATTAAAGACATATCTCTATGAATCAATGTCCAAGCATGAAAATAACCTTTTTTCTTTTTTTTATATTTTTTAATTATCATACTGATATTGTGTTTTGAAATGTCACGTTGGTTGACCACAGATAAGAGCTTATTATACGGAAATGGGTTTGTTTTGATTATCTAACCAAGCTTAAGTACTTACTTAAGTCTCTTGTGCAATATTGTGAGCGAGAGCAGAGCATTAATCCTTTTTACTTTGATATTTAAACCATACCACATTTCTTAAAGCTTAAATTCTAGTATTTACTATCTCCCTCTCACTCTTTACCATTTTTTTCAGCCCACGGACAACGATTGGCCGCCGATGATGCGCCTGAATCCGCTGCTGGAGTGGAGCTACCACGACGTCTGGCATTATATCCACCTGAACGACGTGCCCTACTGCAGCCTCTACGACAAGGGCTATACCTCCGTTGGCAATCGCTCCAACACGATTCCCAATCCGCATCTGCGGATCTGTCCTGCGCCTGTCTCTCAATGTGATTGCAACACCGCCGCCGCCGCCGCCGCCAGCGACTGTGAATCATCGGGCAGCTATAGGGCCGCCTGGGAACTGGAGGATCCCACGCTCGAGCGGGCCGGCCGCCTGCCCAGGAAGTAGACAGACATCCAGTCCAGTCTGTGAAATCTCCTCCAGAAATTAACTAATTGAACACCCCTGTGTGCCTCTGTGCCTGTCGCGTGGCTGTAGTGCAATTGTTTGTATAGCTTAAATCCTAGTTAGTCACAAATTTTGTATATATACGTACTATATAGAAGGTTTTATAAATATAATGATGACTCGATGAAGAGCAGTGCTTAAATGAGATGTAATTGCGTACTTAAGTGTGCTTTAATTTAATGAAAGTAAATGATAATTTCATCATTCGTACGTAATGTTAACTTATCCCAAAAATGCAATGATTGTGGTGCATTAATTCATTGCTGAAATGTGTTTAAATTCGTAAATAATTAGGATTTGTATTTCATTTTAGAACTTTATTATTTGTATTGTTTTAAGCGCACAACAATAGCTTTTTGAAGTTTATTTTTTTCTATTTTGTTGTACATTATAATAAAAATATTCATGGAAAAAGTAAAATCATGTGTTTTTATTAATTAAAGGTTTTTACTTTATGGAACTGAGAATATAATTTAATAGCTAATTCAAAAATATATAATATATTTTAAGGAGTAACTTCATGAAGAAAATTAACTTCAATTTTTTATTAAAGAACATTATGAAATAAATTTAAAGTTGAAATTAATGGTATTTTAAACATATCATCTAAAATATAAATATTTTTGTAAAAATATATCAGAAAATAACAAACTATATATGTAAAGCGTACAATTAATTTATTTTTATTAAAAAAAGGTAGTTTTAAATATTTTACTGAAATTCCCGTCGAATCTTCAATGAAACTGACTTAATATTTTGAAAAAGAGTTATTATTTTTTAATTATAATGTACATAAACTACTACAAATATTTTCCCTTTTATTGATTCATAAATTTTATTAAAAAAAAGCTAGTTTTAAATATTTTGCTGAAATTTCGATCAAATCTTCGGTGGAACTCACTTATTATTTGAAAAAGAGGTATTTAATTTTTTAATGATAATGTACATAATCTACTAACAATATTTTCTCTTTGGTTGATTCATACATTTCTCTAACATTAAATTATTAACAATTATATTACCACTGAAAAGTTTATTAAAAAAAAACGCTATAAAAAGCTCAAAAAATACCGCGAAAAACCGTTGATGTGGCATCACTGATGTGCCATAACTGGCCGGGCTGAACAGCTGATTTTGCCGCGAAAAGAGAAGAAGAAGGCAAAAACAACACCGGGCAGGCAGCAGCAGCAGCAGCAGCGACGTTTCCTCATCTTCGTAACATTTTCAGTCGCTCTCGACGCTATTTTTTGTACTCCGAGACTCCGAGATTTACGTAACCCCGACCAGGCGGAGGCTGATCTCAGCGAAGACATCATCATCAGGTATCGGCGGCGCTCTCGAGTTCCGAGTGATTCACCCACGCTCGCGGCGGCGGCGGCCTGCAGAAACCGGAACGTAACGCAGCAATGTCGCGATCCGCTCAAGAAATAGCGGCGCTGCTGCGCGGCCTGCGGCTGGTGGCCGAGGCATGTGGGCGCGAGCAGCTCGCCCACGGCCGTCACCTGTGGAGCAACTCGAGCATACGCGACCTGATCGTCGAGAATGCAGCACAGACGGCCGAATCGTTGCGCAAAACTGGCCAGAATCCCACCGAGGAGCTAAAGAGACTGCAGCAGGCGGTGCTGGAGACGGGAGAGCGTGGCTACGTCGTGGCCAAGGGACTGTGTTCGCTGCTGGAGACCCAATCGAAGATGTCGCAACGCAACGAAGGAAGCACCGATTCCCCCGCTGCTTCGGCTCAGAAAACATCAACATCAACATCATCATCACCATCATCAACACCGCCAGCGGGAAGACCCGATTGGGATGCTGCCAACCTGGATATATCCTCCATAACGCTGCAGGAGTTCGAGGAGATACTGCAGCGACGCCACAAGGATCGCAGTGTCAGTCTGCGTACGCCAGCCACTAAAACGAGCCAGAGTCAAGCCTATAAATCACACGAGGATGCGCCCAAGGAGTCCTTAAAGACAACCAGCAAGGGACTCATCGACCAGGACACTCAGTATGTGGACAATGTCCTGCGCTTTGTAGCTGGCGCTCAGCCCAAACCCTTAAAGAATGTCGCCGGCGCCCAGGCAGAACCCGTGGATGTGCCCGAACTGAGCAAGGTGGCCAAGCAGCGCAAGGTGCCCTCCTCCCGCCTGGGACGCATGGCCTCCTTTGGCGGCCTGTTCGCCGGCCTTGGCATTGGCACCCTCAACGAGCTGACCAAGGGCGCCCTGGGCCTGGGCGGCTCCACCAGCATGCGCGAAGCCCTCCTCAGTCCCGCCAATGCCGAACGCATTGTGGACACGCTGTGCAAAGTGCGCGGCGCTGCCCTCAAGATTGGCCAAATACTGAGCATCCAGGACTCCAGCGTGGTGTCGCCGCAGCTGGCCAAGGCCTTCGAGCGGGTGCGCCAGGCGGCCGACTATATGCCCGACTGGCAGGTGGAGCGTGTGATGAACACCCAGCTGGGCCCCGAGTGGCGTCAGCGCCTGAGTCGCTTCGACGACAAACCCTTCGCGGCCGCCTCCATTGGACAAGTGCATCGTGCCACCCTCGCTGCCAATGGCATGGATGTGGCCATTAAAATCCAATATCCCGGCGTGGCGCAGAGCATTGAGAGTGATATTGATAACCTGGTGGGCATGCTGAAGGTGTGGGATGTCTTCCCGCAGGGCTTCTTCATCGACAATGTGGTGCGCGTGGCCAAGAGGGAGCTGCAGTGGGAGGTGGACTACGATCGGGAGGCGGAGTACACGGAGAAGTTCCGGGAGATGATCGCACCCTATCCGGAGTACTATGTGCCGCAGGTGGTGCGCGAATTGACCACATCGAGTGTCCTCACCACCGAACTGGTGCCGGGCGTTCCCCTTGACAAGTGCTTCGACCTCAGGTGAGAGTGCTGGCTGGAGCAAGGCTGAAAATAGGTTCCAAAGTAAACAGTCTGGAATTGGAAAGCTCCTCTTTGGGTTTATTTATTTACAAAAAATATACCCTCTTCTCTCTTCCCTCTTCCAGCTACGAGCATCGCTCCCACATCGCCGCCTCCGTGCTGAAGCTCTGCCTGCGCGAGCTCTTCGAGATCGAGTGCATGCAAACGGATCCGAATTGGTCCAACTTCCTCTACGACGCCCCGAGTCGCCGCCTCATGCTGATTGACTTCGGCTCGACGCGGTTTTATCGCCACGAGTTCATCCGCAACTATCGCCAGGTGATCATGAGTGCCGCCGATGACAATAGGCAGGGCGTCCTCGAGATGTCCCGCCAGATGGGCTTCCTCACCGGCTACGAGACGAAGCAGATGGAGCAGGCCCATGTCGATGCGGTGATGATTCTGGGCGAGATATTCCGCTACGACGGGGACTTTGATTTCGGTAAGCAGAATACCACCGAGAGGCTGGCCGCCCTGGTGCCCACCATGGTGGCCCATCGTCTGTGTCCACCGCCCGAGGAGATCTACTCCATACACAGGAAGCTGTCGGGGATCTTTCTGCTGTGCGCCAGGCTGAATGTGCGCCTCAATTGTGTGCCCTTCTACAAGGACATTGTGCTGGGCAAGTTCAAGGACTAACTTTAGGGGGACGGCTGAACAATCTGGCTGAACAAATGATATCCTGTTTTATTTTTTTTTTTGTAACCCAATAAAAACATTAAAAATATAACGTTTAATGGAACTGGTTAAGGGATTCCAAGTGCCTTTCTTGTGTATTAAATATTAAATATTAGCTTTTAAATTGTTAACCCTTGCGAACATGATTGAACAAGTCCATAGGCTTGTAAATAAATAAAAATGGTTCAAAACATTGACTTTCTTGTTGGGTTTGTTTATTTATATATGTATATATTCTATATACTTAATTTTAATTTAACAATACAAGTACTACGGGATTAAGAGAAGGGCAAGATTCTTAAGTAAACATTTTTTTCCGTTTGATTTTGTTTTGTTATTCGACGTCATTTCGTTCAAAAATACAAATAATTATTTGCTTAATACAAAATAAATAGGGAGAATTCCACAGGCTTCTCTTTTAATGATATATACTAAGCCGACGGGTAAAGAATTATTTCATTAATATTTAATAATAAAAAATAGATCATTCAAT
>JAEIHY010006607.1:0-48195 GCA_018904565.1 Drosophila tsacasi
GAACAGCGACCGAAAAAAATCGACAACCAACAGATCACGATAAATCAATGGCAACAACAACAACAGCAGGAACACATTGAGTGGGCAAAGGGGCGTGGCAGTGGCAAGAGAGGAGTGGGGTACCAAGCTGCTATATGTATATATAAATTTGTGCCGCAGCCTCCGAAAGAGCGACACGACATGACCAACGACCAGCGACGACGACGTGCAGCACGAGTTACTCTCTTCTGGCCAAAGGAAGGCCGTGCCACAACCACCTAGCCAGGAGCAGCAGCCAAATCATGTGGCATGCAACACCAGTGATGAGACAAAAAAATGTCTATTTTGGGATAAAAACGGAATAGATATTGAAATGGAATATATGAATAATAAAAATTAATAATTAAGAAATTTAAGCAAAAAAATCAAAAAGTGTTACAAAAATCCTTTTAAATGTATTAAAATTTGTATTAAAATTTAAACAATACTTTAAAAAAAAATCCAGAAAAGTTGTAAGGAACATTACAAAGGCTTCAAAGCTCCTCAAATTCCCTTTGACCCCTAAACCCCACCATACATCATAGTTCACGCTAAATAATAGCCATTTTGGCAACTCTGTTTGGCATGCAACCCGATGCCCGATGGTGGAACCGAAAATAGAGGCAGGCACTTGCAGCTGCCACTGGCTGCGGCACCGCACAGTTTAGGAGGTGACCGCTGCTGCTGCTGCTGCTGCCACCGCCGATCTGGCCAGGAATCTATGCTGATTATTTTCCACTCGCCTTGCCTTGGCTCGTGTGCCGGCTGCCGCTGCTCCTGTATAGGAGTGGGGGAATGGGTGGGTTTCGCAGGGAGCCGGGGTGGTGCGCCATGTTGGTGGCATGTCTCCGGCGGTAGTTGCAGCCGAGTATGAGTTATGGCCATGCCAGCCAGATTGTTGCCCACAATTGCTCGACATTGGTTAACATGGATTGTTTCGTTTGGTTTCTGCTGCGATCGGAGCGCATCCAAAATGAAATTGTTTCGAAAAAATGTGCTGCTATCGGATGGAGAAGATTTCAAATTAAAGAAAGAATTATGGGAAAATAAGAAAGGGAACTAGAGATAATTTCATAGATGATTTAGTGAATATATAAGGATGTGTTTTTTAGGAATTAAAGGTAGTTAAGCAGAGGTCTTTAGCTTTAAGAGATAGTCAAGAGATTTGCTATTGAAGTCTTGTATTGTATTGCTGAAGTCTTTTGTTTTGAATTCTTCATTAAAACATCATTATTAATTATTACTTGCAAAGAAAAGTTCTGTCTTGAAAGCTTACTTGAAAAAGAAAGTAGTTTCTTTGAGTTTCGTTATAAAGTAATTTATTTCCTTCACTTACAAACGTTTTAGGCTAATCAAATACATCTAAATCAGCTTTAATACAGCAATTTAATAGCCCAATAAATGATTTAAACAATATTATATATTATTACAGTAGTAACTATTATAGTTCCCATCCGGTTATCCAACTGTAATGTAATTAAAATTATCCCAACACGAAACTCACTCCCATAAAATGAACTCTCCCAGGCTTCTCACCTGACTCTGTCAGTTATCGGGACTTGGTCTTCCTTGCAAAGCAGTTCCCATGTCAAATCGTATTCCTAATCGCATTATGTCCAATGCCCGGCCACTTCCAGAAAGAAATTAACTAAATATCAAGCGTCAACGAGAGGCTCTGCAGGTGCTTGAAGCCTGCTGGCCAAGAAGATCTCACGGAAGCCACTCATTAGCATGTCAAATAGGCCAACTTGACTGTGGATGCTGTGTGCTGGACCACTCGGGGCACAGAATGACAAATAAGCCAATTGTATGCGACACCTTTTTTTTTTTGGGTGCTATGCTGAATGGGGGGAACTCCAGATAATTAAATATTAATGCAAATTTATGAGCGATCTATGCATATATCATTTAGTAAATATACCAGGCTGATGTCAGACTCGACCACTTATGCAAAACCCGCTAAATGTTTGCTTCAACATAACTAATCCTTACTTTTTTCTTATTCTCAACTTTTTTTTTGGAATAGATCTCGCAGCGCCACGCCCTCCTCCTCATCGTTTCGCGGCGGCGGTGGTGTCTCACCCAACCAGCAGCAACATAACCAGCGCCTGAGTCCGCCCAATGCTCCAACTGTTGGAACTCCGGGGGATCGGACATCGGGAGGAGCCACCGGAGCCACGCACATGCCGGTGCACAATTTGTCAACGAATTTGCTGAATAGCATCCAACAGGCCGCCGCCAGTCAGCAGCAACGCAACAACAGCAGCAACAGCAGCAGCAGCAACAACAGCGGCAGCAAGGCGGAAAGTGGAGCGGCATCGAGTGGCGGCGCCTCGGATTTCTCCACTCGCAACTACTCGGACATAATGCGGTGTCTGGCGGCCAAGTACAATAACACCAATCCCAATGAGTGAGTAAAGTTTATACAAAGAAAACTTGATGAAAACTAGAAGAAAACTACAAGAAAAAACTATAAGAAATTGAGCTTCAATAAGGGTTTACCTATTGCTTACTTTGAAATACAATATTTCTTAATAAATAAAATACAAATAAGATATGTCTTAAAACTAAACACTTCCCCTGTGATTTCTCTCTGTGCAGCAACAATGCAACTCGACGCAATTCCTACTACGATGGCAACAGCACTTCATTGCCAGCGGGAACTGGAGGTGGACCCGGATCCGGAGCAGGAGCCACCACCTCTGCCCCTGGCTCTGGTCTCAAAACGTCCAACAACAGCGGCAGCAGCAGCAGCACCAGCACCAGCAACAGTTGCCCTAATCCCGCCAAGAAGCACTCGCCATCGGCAGCTGCGAATTCCGCTGCCGTCAGTCTGCCCAAGGAGACCAAAGTGAGCGGCGTGTCCAGTGGAGGAGGAGGAGGAGGAGGTAACCTGGGCGTGGGTGGTACGGCAGCCAGTGGTGGTGGTGCCTCGTCCCTTGCCCAGCTTGTGCCGCCGCCCGCCGCACCATCGCCCACAGAGCAGGCCAAGAGCCAAATGGCCGCCGTGGTGGCTGCGGCCAGTGTCTCGCCGTTCATGAGCAACTTTCTGCCCTTCTCGTCCGCCATTTTCCCGTCGCTGATAGACATGAGCAGCACTCAGGCGCTGCTGACGCTGGTGAGTATCAAGAAGAACAAGAAAGGAGTAGAATCTATATCCTAAAACTTAATCAAAGAAAGAACTTATCACCAAAGGCAACCACAGAGATTCTATTCCTTTTTATATCTAATCCCTTCTCTTTCTCCATTTATTTTCAAACACCAAACTCCTCAGGCGCGTGCTGTCAAAGATGCCGAAATCCAGGAGATTCTGCGCAGCAAGCAGCAGCGATCCGGCTCCAATGCCTCGTCGCCCAGCGCGAGTGCGGCGGGCACGCCGCGTTCCAACTCCACTCTGAATGCGGCACTGCAGCAGGCAGCCCAATTTGTAACCCCCGCCCTCATCTACTCGGCGCAACTGCAGCAGCAGCAGCAGCAACAGCAGCAGCATCAACGGCAGCAACAATCGCATCACGCTTCGCGGCAGTCTAGTCCACGCTCCGCCAACGATGCCTCCACAGTGGCGCCCATGGGTGGCGGTGGGGGTGGCCCCTCGAATGCGTCGGCGGCGCCACTGGACTTGAGCTCCCAGCCGCCGGCCGCCAAGCGCTTTAAGGCCGAGCGTCGTGCCAGTTCCACGGCGACAACGGCTACCACAGCCTCGGCCACATCTACACCATCCCCGCCACCGCTGGATCATCAGCAGCAGCACCAGCAGCAGCACGATGAGATCCATTCTGGCAACGCCAACGCAGGCACAGCAACTGGATCTGGAGCGGGATCGGCATCCGGATCGGGAGCTGGCAGAGCCCGCAGACGGTGTCAGGCGCAGAGTGAGGAGGTGAACTCCTGGTCCGTGGACGATGTGTGCGGCTTTGTGGGTGGAATTGATATATGCGCCGAATATGTTCAGGTAAGCACCGAAAATCCAACATAACATTCTCCCTTTCAGCCCATTTGTTTGTTGGTTGATTAAGCAAAGTGACTTGCAGGAGAGAAAGGAGGAGTCTCCATGGCACCAGGGACTCCTCGGTCCAACTAATTGAGTTTTATGGTCCCAGTGGCAGGGGTAAATAAATCGCACATTAAAAAGTAAACTGAACTTGAAGGGAACTATGTGTAGAGTAAATATAAAGAGGAAATAGCTTTCCCAAACTATATCTTAGTTAACATTATAAAGAAGGGAAGTTTATAGGAAATCTGAAAGGATCTTTAATAAAAACCCAACCTAATTCAAACTTAGTTAAGCAGACATTTGAAGTTCGAAAACCCCAACTATTTCGACTCTTCCTGAAGCATTCTTTAACCCCACTCAAAAGTCAAAGTTCATTTACCCAAAGGCTATTCGCAGATCGTTTATTCTCGCTGATTTGCTGCCTTTGTTGGGGTTTCCTGCCCCGCCAAACCGAACGCAAAGATCAACCATGTTTCGGGATTTGAACCCGTCGGTGGCCGGTGCTGAACTCTCTGGCGGCCATTAATATTGTGCCACGCGAGCTTCGGCATCATCGGCATCGTTGCTGCTGCGTTGGCCAGGTCCTAGAGGAAAATGCTCCACATAGATGTGGCCAATGGTGGCCAGGTGATCTTTACGACCAGTTCCGGCAAGTTGAACGACTTTTGATCGCTCGGTTCAGCCTGGGCCGGCTCTTGCTCTGGATCTGGATCTGGCTGCGGCACTAACTTGGGCTCTGGCTTTGGCTCTAGCTCTGGCTCTGGCTCGGGCTCTGTCTCTGGCTCTGGCCCCGGCTTTTGCGGTCGACGATCGGTCAACGTCAGGCATCATTACCAGGCCCCGTTCAGGATCTGTGCACCCCGATCACCGATCCCCCAAAGTCCGCGCAACGTCGCAACGCGTTAATGGAGTGAAAACATGGCCTAGGTTCGGTTCGATAGCAGCGGCGGGGTGAGCCATGTACGCGAAGAGTTAACAATTAAGCCAGGCCGGACGGGGCGGCAGGATACGGAGAAGGATGGGACGGGACGGAGGAGGAGGAGGAGTATCTGCTGCTGCTGCTCCAGGTGTTGACACATTTTGATGCATATTAGCCCGCGGAGATGGGGCCTTGAAAGTCGTCTAATTAGCGCCCCGAAAGCGGCTTAGCGTGCATTCAAAGATGAACTAAATCTGCTTAAAAAGAGCGCATATCTCAACGGACCCCGGACCCGTACTGAGCTGATGATGATGATGGAACCAGTTTCGAGGCCGCCGTTGACGTTGACTCCTCCCCGAGGTTCGCGATAGACAAAAAGGCAATTGGCGTAATATTCAATTGAATTTATGGCCACAACGACACTTGGCCAGCTTTGGCCGTCGGTCGTTGGTCGTTGGTCGCTGGCTGTTTGGCTCTTTGGCTCTTTGGCCGTTGGTAGTTGGCAGTTGGATCTTGCTTGCTCTTGGGCTCGGTCTTGGTCGCCTGAACACCTTTTGTGGTGCAGAGCTGCTGTCGCAGTTGCATGAACTTGTTCCGCCAGGCCAGGCGATAGAAAAGACCGGCCTCGCTCCAGTCCGCCTTTTTTCTTTGGCTTTTTTCTTATTTTTTTTTGTCGTCGTTGTCGGTCGTTGAGATATTGTGGAGGTTGTAAATATTTAGTGCAGAGGTTGACTCTCGCGGGCCGTGGAAATCTATATGAAGACATTGAGAACTGGTTCAGTGACATTGTCCGACGTTGTCGTTGCGTTGTCGTTGTCGTTGTCGCATCATGTTGCATTCGGACAGAGTTGCAAGTGTTATTGATATTGCCTCTCGGCCGAGGCTACGAGAGTCTCCTCCACTCTGGAGCTCTCCGCGTCTAGGAGCACGCATGGGTGGCTCGATCTCGATCTCGGCCCCGATGCCAGGGTTTATTATCGCCAGGGCGCATTCTCCATAAAAATGCAGATGAAGTCATAAGTTGGTCCAGGCCCGAGAGACCAGTCTCATCCCAGCAGGATGCGATATTTTCTGCATTTTAAATGTTCAGATTTATGGCTATATTAAAGCACAATAATAATTTCTATGCGTGATCAGCGACACGAGCTACGGGAGGGAGGTTGGACCAAAGCCGGAGTCAGAACCAAAGCCACAGTCAAAGCCAAAGCCAAAGCCACTCCCCTTGTCCCAAGCAGAGTCTCCGAGATCGGAGAGCGGAGGGTTTGTCATGAATTATTCGCTGATTAAGTGCAGCACAAGGTAGCAGGTGGGTTGGAATGTGAGGTAACAGAAGAGGAGCTTAGAAACTTGATCGATAGAAGATGGGATCCGCCAGATACGTCTGCCTAGATAGAGAGTTTTGTGGCGATTGTAACTAAGCATTTTTAATAAGAAAGATCTAATAGAGTGATTGTGAAACCTTAAACCTCCTTAAAGCATTTAAATATCCTTTTTTTCTATAATTTAATTTGATTTTGTCCACATAAATCACCCATGATTCCAGCCTGTGCAGAGTTTTAACCCCTTGAGTTTATCTCAAGTTCACAATCAAGCCATTACCCACATCTCCATTTCGCTTCCACCGAAACCCAAGTTGACTAATTCGCAAATTGTGGCCAAAACATGAGCAAACATCGCCGAACCCATTTGCTTTGTCAATCTATCAGCATTCCGCCTTGAACTTATTTGGACCGAATTAGTTTCTGTCGGTTAATGACAGGCCAGGAATGTGTTCTGTTTGCCAGAAGAAACCCAGAGCCCAGCAAACGAGTTCGTCTGTCAGCTGTGTGAAGAGAAGAGTCTTGAACCCGAAACCGAAGCCAACGCAGGCTCCGCTTTTGGGCCTCCGTCTCCGTCTCAAACTCCAACTTGGGCTCTGATCTCTGGCTCTGGGGGCTCCCCTAGTACTTATTGTATTTGACATGCCAAATGCCAAAAGTACACGTAGGCGTCATAAGATTCATGACTCGCTTGCCCACGATCACCTCGGATCTGTTGGATCTCTTGGATCTGTTGGATCTCCGGCTCCAGCTCCGGGCTTAGCTCCAACTTGGTTTTGGCTTTCGTGTCGTTCTGTCGTGTTTCTCTTGTTGGGTTCACATAAATGTCAAGCATCGGCTACATGGAGATCAACTCTGGAGCTCTACATTTTGCACCGTGGCTAACGCCCCCGTCAAAAGCGAGGCGAACTGTGTGTCTCCAGGTCTTCCTTCGGCACTCCACCACTTCACTCCACTCCCCTCCACTCCTCACCAAACGTATGCATTTCAAAGTCGACCCTATTATTAGGCATAAGGTTTCATCGTTCGGGTAAACATAAACAACGACTGCGAATCCACGTAGTCATCAACATCATCATCATCATCATGATCATTGTCGGAGTCGCAATCGCAGTCTCATATTCAGCAAATGTCAAAAGCAAAAGCTTGGCTCGCACTTGTCACTTGAGCTTGGGCCCGGAGGTCTCCATTGCCATCTGTCCGTCCGTCCGCACAAACATTCGATTAGATCCCCGGCCAGGTCCCCAGACAACCCGCTCCCTGGCTCATTATTTGTTTATCTTAATTCGTATTAAAGTTAGATTTTTTATCGCGCTGGCAACTCGTTACTTTGGCTTAGCTCCGGCTTCGAGTGCGGATCGGGGATCGGTTCGAGTTGGAGCTGGGCTGGTGGAGTGCAGCCTTCTCATCCATAACTGTCACATGGCTGACTCGGGCTTTATTTATTTTTATATTGGCCTTTTGCCCAGGCACTCTTGTGGCTAACTCCGACCTGGCCGGGCCAGCGCTCCCCTCTTATTTTTCCCTGCGACTTGTTAAAGGGAAATGCACACACAGAGCAAGAGAGGAGGGAACGATGTTTGGGTTTTCGGAAAATTGATTTGGAAAGTTGCATTAAAATGCAATTTGTTGGTTTCTCGTTGTGACTGAGACTCCGCGCGTTGTTGGGGAAAAGTGTTATGTGGTAAGTGAGTTGGGGTTTTTCTTCTTTCTACAGGAAGTATGACGCGGCATTATGTGTCAAATTCAAAAATTGAAATTAATTTTTCGGTTAAGCCGACGAAGTGATAGAGATGCCAAAGAAAGCCTCAATTGAGGCTGTGATGCAATACTCTGAGAGTTGATTGGAGCTCAAGTGAGTAGGGAAATGCATGCATCTTTCTTGAAGAATTTGTAAAAAGAAAGATATCAGCTTGGTCAACAAATACGCCCCCAAGGCCACTCAATGCTCCACTTAATCCTGCTTCACTGAGTAGATTTCGAAATAGAGATAGAGCACATGCAAAATGTATGCGAAACATCCAATTAAAATCAGTGAACTAACCAAAAACTAGCCTCCAGTTTCGTTGCCACTAAACTAACCTCGTATTAACGGTGCTTTTTGTGGCTGCAACTTTCATAGCCCCAAAGAATCGATGCAGGATGCTGGTGAAAAAAAGAGTGTATAGTACCTGGGCAAAAGGAAAACAAATCACCGACTTGCCTAATGATTATAAACGTAACAATCTAGTTTGCGGCGTTGGCGGTCAACGCATTATCAGCAGTGCAGCAACGGCAACTACTACCGCACTCTCTCTGCACGGCAGCAGCAGCAGCAACATTCGAGTCTCTGCCACAAAAGAGGAACTGGAGGCACGTGCTAAACATGCAACTCCTACTCTTGCCACGGCCAAGGCCCCGCAGACAGACAGACAGACAGACAGGCTCTTGGTCTCCGATCTCGGCCTCAGACACGACCATTCACTCACTTCCACTGTCCTCCTGCTGTCTCGCCTCTCCTGCCACAAGACCAATATGCTACCATTAATCCATGAATTACTTAAAACCACATTCCGGCCAGCAGCGGGAGCGGCAAGTGTTGCGGGGGCCACATTTAAATTGCCCGCTTACCGCCATATTTCAATATATTTCGGTCCGCTCGCGGAGCCTTTTTCGCTGCTTCCACCTTTCGACCGCCTACGAAACTCAGTCAAACAGGAAAAGGCTCGACAGGGAATACCTGGTACTCAATTCGTTAGTAATATGTTGTTTAATATTTATAAACATTTTTTAGAAGAAACTGTATAGAATCTATAGATGTATCTTGTTTAGTCTCTGAGTTATTTGATTTATGATCTTACTCATCGCTTTCTAAATTGAATCGGCTGTTGAGTACCAGGTCTAAGTACTTCCTTTAACCTCTTTACCTCCAACTATAGGGTATCAAATTGACCA
The DNA here is from genome assembly GCA_018904565.1 of Drosophila tsacasi. NCBI lineage: Eukaryota > Metazoa > Arthropoda > Insecta > Diptera > Drosophilidae > Drosophila > Drosophila tsacasi. The sequence continues at coordinate 9,185 of JAEIHY010006607.1, forward strand.
ACGACAACCAATTTCTTGCCTCGCGTTTGGCGTCCTTTTCTTTCTTTTTTTTCTTTCGGTTTTTGATAATGTTGCACGATAATGATGTCGTCTGTTTGATGATGTTGCTGCTGGGCCTTTTGGAGCCGGCAAACCGACCTGCTGTGGCAGTTAGGAGAACCAAACCGTACCAAACCGCACAGCGGCGAACAGGATCCAAACAATCACCTACATTGAAGGAAAGTTCTGTTCTTGTGAGGGTTTGGGGGCAGAAATCACAGCACGAAGGCAAGTGATTGCAATCGAGGGGAGACCTGCAGGGTTCACTATATATATTCTGTCTCTAATTTTCTGAAATACTGTGGGTCTGAATGGAGAAGGAAAACCACTTGCTTTATAAATCAATTAAATTCAGTTCTTATTTTATTTGCAATTAAAATGTATTTTTTAGAAATTATTGCCTCTGCCAAACTGAGTGCTTAATACTGACAGAATTCTTTATCAAAAATCTCTTGGGAATTTTTAGTTTAAATCGTAAATAAGATATGGAATTTTCCTACCCCTTTTGTCCATCTGTTGCCCCACTGTGCCAGCCGGACGGCGGCAGAGGTTAGATGAAATGTGCGCCGGGCGGAGGTTATAAGGTGGCCACGGCAACAGAGCTGCCATTTAACTGACAGTCGGCAGGCAGCAGGGAGCAGGCAGCAACTCCAGCAGCAGCAACTGCATCCGCAACAAAGTCAGGCAGCAGCAGCAGCAGCAGCCCCATTGAGACCCCAGAGACCTCGGAACCAAAGTCAAGACTCGGACCCGCAGTCGAAGCCGGCGCATGTCTGGAAGCACACAAACCGAAAGCCAAAAGAGCGAGAAAAGCAGAGAAGAGTCGGCCCCAAAGTCAAATGCCAAGCAGCAGATCATGCCGGGCTTGGGGTTTGGGGTCTCGGGGTCCCGGGGTCCCTGAGTCTTGGGTCTTGAAAACCTCGGATTCGGACCGAAGACCAGGCAGGTCGTTGCAGCCAACGTCGCTCGTGGTGTGTTATCAAAGCTGATGATGATTATACCCACTTGCACGCCTTTTTTGTGCCCCTACAGGAAGCCAGAAGACGACCCTGGGTCTGGGCCTGGGCCTGGGTCTGGGAGAAGAGCAGAGCAGCCGGGGAGTCTTGCCTGCAATTGGCTACTCGTCGCCGTCGTCCTCGTCTTCGTCTTGTTGCATGCATTATTATTATGCGCATGCGCGCAGTTGGCCATATAATCTAAAATTGTATCTTTGGCGTGTAACCCGGGGCACTTCTTCTTCTTCTTCTTGGAGAGCTTCGGCTCCTGCTCCTGCTCCTACTGCATCGCCTCCTCCGAAGGAAGCAAAGCAACGAAATAAACTGATTATGTGCCCACCGCTCTCTGCGGCGAAATTAACAGCCGAAGCTCCTTGGCTGAAGCTCCCCGGCTTGCCCCCTAATCCTCTCCTGGCTTGGATTGGCTGGCTGGCTGGCTGGCCTTCTCTATGTATTTTTTCTGCTGTTTCCCTGGCGGCTTTGTTCGGTGAACGGGTCACATAAAATTTGCTAATATTTTGACCTAAAGATGTAATATCTGAACTGGCCCCATTGCGGACAGTGGTCAAGTACAGTAAAGAAAATAAATAAATATTAAATATGTAGATAAGATAAAGGAAGACCAAATGAAAGCGTAGGGAATACCTTAAAACATAATTAATTAATACCAGATTGAATGAGGATTACAATAAGTTTCATTTTTCTTTAGCAGAAGGAAAACTTTTCTCTTCTCTTTCTATTCAAAACATCCCAAGTTAGGTATTGCTCTAGTGAAATGTTTATAAATGATGTTTCTAAACAAGCTCTCCTTACTATTATTCTATTTAAAATATACCCACTGTAACCCCACATTTATCTGCAATTTGCACAACTCGCCCACTGTCCCAGTCGCGCGACTTAACTTCGCCGGCGGCAGTAGCTGTGAAATAAACATAAAACTTATTTATTACATCTGTCTAAGTCAAGAGCCGCTGCTCGAGAGCTTCATTTACCCCCACAGGCCCCCAGGGCGAGCATTCAATAATTTATTAAATTATTTAAATAATAAGCGGGCAATTTTTTATATGTACTCTGTGCACTGCTGTTGAAACAGTTGGATGATTGATATAGAATACAGCTTTTTTCGGTCCTCAGAGCTGCGCTGGTAAGCGAATCAATCAAATGGAGATAAGCCACCGACAATTTGCCACACTTTTGGGGGAAAGTGCAGTGTGCAGCCATGGGGACTAGCCTTCCCTTCACCAAGTAACTTACTATCCAGTCGGAGCTCTGCTCTAACTGCCAATCAAATGCTACCTCAGATCGCAGATCCAGATGCCAGAGCACAGACTCCGAACTACAGCACACAGATTCCAGAGCGCAATCTAGAGGCCACCTAGTAGTCGTTGCCCCGAATGCGTAACAAGATCAAACCGCAGCCACCGCACTCGGATGCGATGTTGGGAGCTGGAAGCTGGGAGCTGGGAGCTGGGATCTGAGAGCTTCAAGCCGGGACAGCTGGACGGCAGAGGATGTTTGGCATTAAGCGTAATTGTTGGGTTGCTGGGCTGAATAAAAGAGAGAAATATCATTAAATACTCGCTACCAAAATCAAAATCAAAGCCAAAGACACAAGTGAAGTGTAGAGCTGCGATGGAGAAGGCAGCAAGTCAACTTTTTGATACCTCTTACGGTTAGGTTAGGGGTATGTGCAGCTTTATATATGAGGGAAAATTGTATACATTTTTTAAGGAAAATGGGAACTATAGGAATTTGTAAAAACGATATCTTAACACTTATTTTATTCAACATCTGTAGGGTTTTTTGTTCTATTTCTCTATAGAAAACATTCGAGTGGTTTAAGGAGGTTTCTTTGTAATACCAATCTTAAATGTTCTTTGATTGATTTAATTTCAATTCCATTTAAATTAAGTTATCAGAAATTACAACAAAATTTCCCTGAGAGGTAACTCCCTGGCCAGCTTACCTTTGCGAAGTGTCACTTTTTTGTTTTAGGTGGGCAGCCACCGCCGATACAAGCTTGCCGAGCCAAATGTTGCTGATGGGCAACTGGAACTTGGTACTTGCCACTGCCGGCAATCAGGTCGCAGTCCCTCCTCTTCCAACTCCTCCTCCTCCCAAGACTGGGCTCTTTCGGTTGGCTTTTGCTTTTGGCCCGGCCGAGGGACGTGGCCAGACATGAAGAATTACAATGAGTAGGTAGTTGGGCGCAATTGACGGTGCTGGTGGTGGCTCAGTCTCAGTCTCGGATTCAGGCGAAGCCAAAGAAAACAAAAACAGCAACAAGGCGGCGTCGGCCTGAACCTCTGCGAGAGTTGGCAGCAGGTCGGCCCACGTTCCGCGATCAGAGCTCAACTCCACTCAACTGGCGGCTGGGCGAGCTCCCGGGCATAGGTAGCACAAAAAGCTGTTCAATTTAGAATTCAAATTGTTGTCTTCGCTTCTTGTCTTCCCCTACCAACCCTGGATCTCCCTCCCTGGCTTTAGGGTTAAGCAGGTCAAAATCCGTACAACTAAATTGAGCCCAGAAAGTACAATTGGGCAGAGAGAGAGAGCGGTGAGGTCCGGTCCGGTCCGATCGAGTCCGGTTCGGTCCGAGGCCCCTTTCGACCCTGTAGAATTCATTTTTTCGCTGCACAGCCGGCTCTTCAAATTAAAATGTATTTGGGGGGGGCAGAGGGACTGCATCCACCACCGGGTGACCAGAAGCAGCCAGAAGCACTTTTGTAGCTGCTTATTAGTGTGATGTGTCTTTTGGGCCAAAGACTTGGACTCGGACAAGTTTGGGGGCTTTGGGCCTTGGATTTTGGATGATTTTGGACGAGGACCTGGCACGTTTCACATTTGACGCGCCATAAGCTGACCCTGCTATTAATTTATTTCGCAAAAAAAAAAGGAAACATTCCAAGATTATCCACCACAGATGCTGGTTCTTTCAATTTGAAACCATTTATATGGCTAATAGGGATGGGTGCCAGACTGAAATATCGTTTTGAGGCCCAAATTAAAAAAGAGGATAAAGTTTTAAGAAGTTACCCCTCTCATTTCTTCAAATTTAATTCCTATTCTTACGATAGTTTATCTCCAAGCCCCTCCACTATTCGATATTTTATCCGTATATTTTAAGCAAAACAAGAACCGATTTTTATTTGTTTATTTTATGATTGAAACCCACTTGAATTCTATGTAAATATTGCGCAACAAAATAACTTTATTGGGCTTAAACTTTATGGCTCTATTAAAGAAAGAAAAGGCTTAGCCCAAAGCTAAAGTTAAAGTCGTATAAACCGAGGCAACAAATATTTACGAGTTCTTTGGCTTGGCCCCAAAGGTTCGGTTCGGCAGCGAACTTTTGACGAATCTTTTGGCTGCGTATGCAAATTGGGATCGCGGGCATTCATTGATATTTAACCATCTGTCCATGGTCAAGACAGGTCACCGTCGTCGTCGGTCCGAAAAAAAACCCCTCACGGGCTACAGACCAAACTTGAACTATAAAGTTTAATTTGGAAGATTGAAGACACGCAGACTTGGATTTGGTTAGGGATTTGTGTTTGTATTTGGATTTGTATCTTGGGCGGAGCTCCGAGATCCGAATCTCACGTGCCTAAGGCTGGAGCACTTTGCTTTCACGGCGAATATATACATTTAATTCGCTTGCAGATTCCTGGTTCACATATGCTAATATTCAATCACGAATCTCCGGTCTTTTGTGTCTCCCAAATCGATATGAGCTGCGAAAGCCATCAAACCGAAATTCCTTCATTAATAATATTAAACCAGCTGGTGGTGTTTTTTTTTCGCTCTTCTAACGCCGGCCAAGTCTTTTGTTTGATGCAGCCAAATGATTTGCATATTTCCATATTTTTTAAAGCCTTTCCTTGTCTCAAATTGCCTTCATCGTCGAGGAACTAGAAACCTGGAACCTGGCGTCCAATTACATTGCGTGCCTGGATCTGTAGATGGTCGAGGTCTCGGCATTTTCCTGTATATATATTTATATCTTTTTTTTATTATTTTAGCAGAAAGGAGTTCAAAGTCAAGAGCCGGGCCTAAGAGACCCACAATTCAAATCTGTTTTTGGCCCCGTATTGTTATGGCCAAGTTGTGCTCTTTTTCTTTCAGCTTTCTGGCCATTTCCTGGGCTCTAGTTAATGCAAAGTTGTTGCTATTGCTGTTGTTGTTGCTGCTGCTGCTATTGTTGGCTCTGTCAATTATTGGCACAGAATTTAGAATGCACTTGGCTGACCATAACCATAACCACAGAGCCACCCAAATCAAAGTCTCTGCCCCTCGCATGGGTCCCCATTATTTGCAGAGTTTTCTCTTCTATTTTTTTGTGTTCTGCGTTGTCCGGGCAAAATTATGACAGAGTCCCAGACCTGGCCATAGGAGTAAAAGCCACCAATTTCCGGTTAGAACTTAGTTTTTGTTTAGGTCTTATCTCGTTTGGATTTTTTGTTCCCTCTCAGCGACCATTTGCTTGTTTCCTTTATACACTTGAGCAGTGTGGGAATGGGTTACACGGAGCTATTTTTATTTTATTTAATTGAAAAACTTATTAATTGTTGTTTGTTTTATGTAAGATTAAGAAATAAATAGTACTACTTACTACTAGTTAGTTAAAGGTGTTTAGTTAGTACTTTTATCTTTGGAAGAAGTTCTTAAAGTTGGTTAAAAATATTACAAATATTAAATACAAACTGGATGAATGAAAAACTAAAATATATGCAAGAAATATTTAAAATACAGTCAAAAAGATCTGCAACCGTATATTTATTTACAGTTTTCTTTTCCTTAACTCCAACTAACTTTTATTAATTACAACTAATGAGTTATTCAGTGCATACTGCTATTCCCTTAAGCATATCTTTCCTAAATAATGGAGGAGAAATCTCCTATTTTCCTAGTTTCTGACCCTGTCACCTGCCCCTCTGCCTTTCGACCTGCAATCTTCGCATTCTTTCAATGGCATCAAATAAGTTCGCCCGCCGTTCAAGCTCATTGTGAACGATTTGCTTGTTGCGTTGAAATTGCTGGTTAAGACGGATTTTATATTCAGTTTGGTTATTTTTGACCTCGTCCATAAGGCCGGTGTCCACAGTCAAGCCCCAGGGTCGTCGTGTGGTGATCATCCTCTCATAGAAAGCGGTATTGTTGTTCCTAAAGAGACTAGGTTTGATGAAGATGGCCATGTAGCCGGGACGCGTGACATTACGCTCCCTGGGAAAGACACTTGAAATAAAAGAGAGAGAGAGGAATGTAGAGTATTATCCCCAGTTAAACCCCGCTGAATCCTTACCAGGAGACGCCCTCATTCGCATCCATCTGCCTCACTGAATTGCCCCACCAGCTGCCCAGGACCTGCAGCGGACACGTCCGATTCCGCCCATCGTACAAGCTGAGCGTCTTGCCCACGGCCAGAAAGAGCATGTCCGTGGCATTGGCCTCCACCAGCTCGGCCTTGCGCATCATGAAGACATCGTTGAAGGACGAAATGACCACATCATCGTACAGGTTGTACACCAATCGATCGTTTGCGTCCTGTCCCAGGATCAGCATGGCTGTGCGCATGTGATTCATGATGTGAGCCAGCGCCAAGAAGTTAATGTTCAAGTCCTTGTAGTCATCGGTCACGTAGCCAAGGAACCAGTGGCGCATGTGAATGCGCACCGGAAGCTCGACTCGCGTCATCAGTAGCCAAGGACCGCCCCAGCTGTTGCCGAACTGGCACAGGATCTTGGTGGCCAGCCCACGATCTCGCTCCAGACTGATGCCGAAGACCTCATGCAGATCCATTTCCTCGTGGCAGTTGGCCTCTGGGTATTCGAAAAACTCTGGCGGATGCGGTGTTACCGGGGGCCAGGTCACTCTGGGCATTATGGTGTCCAGCGATTTGGTGCTACCATCCCCGGGCGCCAAGGTTTCCCATTCATCTCCAGTATTCTCATGTGGATCTGTATCAGGTGCTTTTGGGGTTGTCTCTTTTCCTTCTTCATATATTTCTGTGTCCTTGGTGGACTCTGTGGTGATCTCCTGGGGCGTTTCTAGAGTATCTGCAGTTTCTAAAGGTTCTGTAACTTCTGTAGTTCCTGAGGTTTCGGGAGTTTTTGAAGTTTTTAAAGTTTCAGGAGCTCTTGAAGTTTTCAAAGTCTCTGTAGTTTTTGAAGTTTTTGGAGTCCTGGTAGTTTTTTGAGTGGTCCTGGCCGTTGAAGGCTTCAGTGTCGACCTTTTCTTTGTTGGTTTCTTATTGCCTAACGTTAGTTCATCTGACTCACACGAGTCGTCATCCACACCGACCGTGTGCCTTGTGTGTGGGATCTGGTCAGATCCCCGCAATTGTTCCATCGAGCTGAGTTCAACGGTATCCTCTATCCTCTTGGGTGGTTTCTGGCCGGATCCCCGCGATTGATCCATCGAGCTGAGCTCAAGGGTATCCTCTATCCTCTTGGCTGGATTCTTGACGCCGGTTAATCCAAGATTAGGTGCCTCTACTACCGGTGGTCTGACCCCGTAGCCGTAGTTGTTGAAAATGAAGCTCATATAGTACGACTGGCCCAAGACAATCCACGGCAGGGTTGTCCACAGACAAGGAATCAACATGGCTGCACCCGCCACCTTCACGGAGTCCAGAGTGAAAGTCTGCGTAGAGTCACTGAGTTGCCTATATAACCTCGCTCGATTGGACAGAGTCCAATCTCATTAAGCATTGCCAATTGTGATTGCTTTTTAATGGAGTGACTATTGATTTTTATACAATTCGATGTGCTTGAATTTTTATGAAGCCTTTATTATTATTTTATTAGGTTAGGTTAGGTTATATATATTATATATTATATTTTTTAGGTTTCAAAAGTAGCCTCAAACTTATGTTATTCTAGTTTTGAAGGAGTCTATAAGGGAGGTTTTAAGGTGTGAAGGAACTTTGAAGAAAGAATTCTTATTTGAAAAATTAAACATTTACGAGTATTTGTAGCAAAATAAACAATAGTTATGCCTTCTTTTTCCATAAATATTTCAACTGGTCTTGGGGTCTACGAATATTTTTAAGTTAATGCTTTCCAATCTGTAAAAGGCTTATAGACTTAAAATACTTTTTAGAAACCCTATCTTTGTTATATTGAGAAAGTTAAATTGCTATGAATAAATTGTTACAAATACTAGACCTGGCAAACAATCGAGGTTTTCAATGTTCAAAATCGATTTAAAATCGAGTTTACATCGAAGTTTTGTTTAGTTCTTGTACATAACTGTAACAAGAGCTACCACAGAAATTGTTCTTACTCCTTAATCCATTGAAAAACTCTCAAAAATTTACAAATTTATCTTGTAAATATGCTCTTCTTTCAAACTCTATAACTATTCCCTCTTATAAACCCTTCCCTGACCCCGATAACCATTATGTTTTCTTAATAAAATTCCACCTTCTTTTGTAATTTAAAATTTATTGTCATTTTAATGATAAATTCAGGAGAGGTAAATGCAGCTTCCCAAAATCCAGCGAACCAAGCTATCGACGGGAGGAGAGACAGAAAAAAACAGGGAAACCAATTTACCAGGCTAGATGTTAACCATTAGGTTTGAGGACACTTACTCCTTGATCTTCCAATGCTGTTACATTTCCTCGTAATCATTGTTGTCACCGTTGCGAGCGATCCCGGCACCTTCTGTCGCATCTGGAACTTCGACTCCAACGGCTCCATTGGTTACTGGTTGTTCAGTGTTTTTGGTATTATCATCGTCCTTGGGGGCTTGCTTTTTGCTCTCCTGGCTGCTCCCGCTGGCTCCGCTGTCATGTTCATTGGTGCCGGCCCTGCTGCCGGAGTGGCCGTGGCTCTCGCTGCTCTCGTAGATGGAGCGCACGTAGCGACCGCCGAAGCTGTCATCGATGCTGATCTCGTAGCTGCTGTGATGACTGTGATCCCTCCGCTTCCGCGGCTTGTCCTCCTGCTCTGCCAGTTTGTGGCGCCGGTCTTTGGGGTCCTTGCTGTCGCTATCGTCGTTGTCGTCGTCCTTTCCGCCTGTCAGCTGATGAGCGACGTTTCCGTTTCCGTCGCCGTTGCCGTTCCCATTGACGACTTGATTACCATTGCCGTTTCCATTGCCATTTCCATCTTCACCTTGGTAACCACCTCCTCCATCTTCCCCCGCATCTCCATTTTCCCCTGCATTTCCATTTGTATCTTCAGGTCCTGCACTGCCCTCCCCAGCATCTCCATTTCCTCCCGCGGCGGTAGCGGTATCTCCTGTACCTCCAATGTCTCCGTTGTCACCATTCTGGCCAGGTCTGTTCGTGGCATGACCATCCTTGGGCGGACTGGTCTCACCCCCATCGCCTGCCTCTCCGTCCGGATTGTTGTTATTGAAAGCAAAGTTCATGTAGTACTTCTGGGCCAGAACGCTGCGCTCCTGCGGCAGATGCCCGAGGACCAGCAGGACCACGAAGCCGAAGAGTAGCCGCATCCGTATCCGCCACATGGCTGCAACGCTGAGCTGCCCGGGCTGGGCGTTCCTCCCTTATATATAGAGATGACCGCCGCTGCCCGGAATCGAATCGATTCGGCGGCGGTGGCCCATAAAAGCGGGGCCGTTCCCGATAAAGGCGTGTCCAACGCGGTCGCAGAGCCGCAGAGGAGGAGGAGGAGAAGAAGGAGGAGGAGGCATTGCCACTGCAACCAAACTGCAAAACAGTGGCAGTTGTTAGTGAGCAACTGAAGCCACTGCAGCTGCTGCGGAAACAGGTTGGCCTCCCGTTGGAGGAGAGCTACGTGGAATTCAATCAGGGCCAATCTATAATAGAAATCTCATGTGGCGCGAGCTTCGATTTGCCCAAAGGGGAGTTCGTGGCAGCTTCAGCCTCAGCAGCAGGGGGCGTGGCAGCCAAAGCAGAGGAGGATCGAAGTGGAGTGAGGGAAGGGAGATCAGGGGTGCCCACTCGCTGGCCACTTTCCATCGATCGTGCGTTGCAAATATGAAAATGCTACTGCAGCTTCCACGAGCTGTGGCTGTGGCAAGTCAGGCAGCTTTGGCTAAAATCGTTTTTCATTAACAATTTTAAAAGCCGCGCATTAATCAGAAACACACACACAGAGACGCACAGAACAGAACAGAACAGAACCAAACAGGATGCCCAGCGCCTACGTGTCTTCCCTGTTGGCACTCTGTCTGAAATATGAGATGAACTTAGGGAAATCTACGTTCAACCTTAGTTTTTTTATGTACTGAGATATATGCAGGGAAAATGCCAAGATTGATGCCAATATATATATTTATTTATTAAAGATAAAAGGTATTCTGTAAACTTCAAGGAAGTTGTCTTTCTAAAATTTATTAGGTGAATGAGTGAAAGAAATATTAAGAGGTTAAAATTGTCACGATTTTTGAAGTACTTAAATTATCCCATGGAGGCACCTTCATTTTTCAATTTGTTAATTGATTTTAATTAATTTATAAAGAAAACTTTAAACGTAAAATAATTGCAGAATGCGCCTAAATTCCCAACTATGAATTCAACGACAAGCTGATGTGTATTGTTTAGATTGATCAGTCATGAAAATTGGCTATGATTTATGTAAATTAAATGAGCAGGCTTAGACCTCTCCTCAGCTATAAAGTCTAGCAAATATATGTCTCAAAATCAGTAAAATAAAGAATATAACAAATAAAGTATTACAGTAGTAGTAGAATCAATCAGAGTTCCTCCATTCTCTTTGTGCTAATATCTCAAGTATTTCTAATAATAACATGTCATTTAAAACCATCTATAAATATTTCAATTATTCCCTTAAATAATAAATAATACAACATTTTTGCAGCACCTTTAACCACTGTTTCAGTGGAAATGCCGTTCATAAATCTAAACTTCCCGACTAATTCGCTCTTTTTCGCTCTCTTCCCATTGCAGTCGTTCCGCGATCAGTCCATCGACGGCACTGGCCTGCCGCTCTTGACCGAGGATCACTTGGTAAACTCGCTGGGCATGAAGCTGGGGCCGGCTCTCAAGCTGCGCTCCATATTGGCGAGGAAATTGGGCGGGCCGTGTCCGTGTGTTGCATGCGTTGCGCAGGCGCAACAAATGCTGGCACTGCAGACGACGGGCGGGGCAGGGACAGCACCGGCAGCAGTAGCAGCAGCAGGAGGAGCCGCAACGGGAGCCACAGCTAGTTGCAGCTTCAAGACGGATATCTTCAATGGCGGCAACAGCAACGGCAGCAGCAACAGCAGCAGCAGCGGCAGCAACAGTGGCAACAACAGCAACTGCAACAGCAATCAGGGCAGCGATGTTGCCCTCGCCCTAGCAGCCCCAACAACAGCCAGCTCGCCCGGCGCTGGCAACCTGCTGCTGCCGGGGTTGCCGTGCAGCGGCGAGGCCAGCTAATCCAGAAATCCAGAAATACATATTTATGCTAACCAATTGCATTTCAACTGCAAAACTGTTGTACCAAATGAGCTTTCGAAGGACTAGGAGCAGAGCGTGCGCCCCGAAATCGGAGGGAAGGAGATCCTAGTGTATAGATTAACCAGTAAATATGTAATTTAAAGATAGCTAAAGTTGTAAACTTTAAGTGACGACGACGACGACAACAATAATCGCAAAGTCTTCCATTTGCAAGCACACACAAAAAAAGGAAAAACATAAGCAAATCATATTTGTATAACATTTATCAGTTTATTAGTCAATTTAATGAGCGAGAGTTTGAGTTTCCGTTTACGTACTTAAGTGCAAAGCGAATTTGCATTGATTTTATTTATTTCTATGACTTTTCTTCGTTTTTAACTGCTAGTCAGTAAATATATATTTAATAGAATTCCGCAAGATGTGAACTTAAAAATTTTATTACGTAGCGAATCGAAGTAAAAGGCTATTTATTTTTATATATACATATATAAATATTATATATTGTTAAACCCAAAATGCTTTGTTCAAATTTTAGAAATTTATGTACGATACATATACCTTTTCTGCGGCCATGCACAGAGGAATTCAAAATTCAACATTTAGATCTGTACGTCCTTTTTTTAAGAGCTCCAAGACTTGAAACAACACACCAACACACAAAAACACACGAAATGAAAACAAAAGCAAACAAATAGAAAGCGTATTTTATAATTTCCCTGTACATATTGTTTATTTAATTATTTGTAAGCGAGAGACACACACAAAAACATTATGCATATGCAACTTAAAGAAGAGAAGCGAAGCTGAAGCCGAGGCAGAAGCATATTTCTCAACAAAATAGGAATGAAAATAAATTTGATTTATTATTTACATTTAATGAACTATAGCTATTTTTCACAAGCTGAAGCAAATAAATTATACCAGTTATCATACAAACAACAAAAGCCAGTCCGTGTCTGTTGCAAATTTGAATCCAGTTTCTAGTTGCAGTTTCGAAGCTGCAGCTCAGCACAGCTCTCCCGTATTTCTGGGGCATTATGGGCACGCGGCTGACCTCCGGAGCGCTCGATGCGTCGCGGGTCGAGCGTAACCGTTGCGCCAAAAGGCAACCAAGGATGGCTGCAAAACAATTAAAAGCACGCAGCGCGCACCTCCAGCGTCTAATTACAAATTGGAGTCATTGAATTTATTAAAATCGGCCGCGTAAATTGCGCAGCAATGCACTTGAGACACGCGAGCGATATTGTGGGCCATCGGCGGCGCTTCTTGGCTCTCATTACTCGGTCATAACTCACTGCGCCCGTCCGGTTCAAGTATCCCTAACGTAGCCTCCGCCAAAGCCTATCCTATGGCCATAAAGCCCAGTCGGTCGACCCGGCTCTGGAAATATAATTGCTTTGCTCAGCGGCAGCCGGCAGGAACTCCTCAATCCGCGCGAGGTTGGAGTGCTTGTTACAAGTAAGTAATTTACAAGCCAAAAGAGCTCTTCACGTCAAGTTATTGCCAAGATGCAAGATGCAAGCAGTGAAATTAATGCTTCCGTTCTGTGTTCGCCGTTAAATCATTCCTGGTTAGCTAGGTTCCCTAAAAGCTAAAATATTGAGCTTTGGAAATGCTAAAAAATTGAATAGCATTCCCCTTTGTGAAGTTAGATATTGTGGTCTATAAATATATCGATAATTTTCAAACCTTGGCTAGGTGTTACATTCTAATCACAACCTTCCAACTCAGTAAAAGCAAGTTTTCCAATCTTATCAATTGTATATATTATGAGTTGAACCATGGGTAGATCCGCTGGTCCGCTGGAAAAAGAAATGTACCCATTTTTTTTTTTTTTTTAATTTAATAAGGGAACACATCACCAAAGTCGTTAAAAATTTAAGAAAAAAATTAAATATTGTATATTAAGTTTAATATGATTTGTTAACCTCAAAAACTAATAAAAACCAGCACAGACAAGTTTTCCGAATTGTAATTAATACATTTTTGGCATAGTTATGACCGCAATTTTGAATACAGAAATTTAGAACTTTAGAAATAATAATAAAGAAGGAAAATTATCTATTATTATAACTTCAAGACCAAACTTTTCAGGCTTATAGGGAAAATTATATAAATTTGTTATTAAATAACACCATTATTTGCCGTTTTTCAATCGTAATATCATACTTTTAACTGCATATATAGTAGCCAAATTTCATAATACAACTCATTTAAGCTGGATTTCTTCGCTTTTTCCTTAATTTTACTCGTTGATTTGATTTACTGTTAATGCTCATTATCTACTTCTAGAAAATACACGGCTTTCAAAACCACAAGTAATATAAATTCAATATTTCATTGGTAATCTGGTTGGCAGCATTTAATAGATATGCAAACAAATACAGTTTTACTTAAACATTTTCAGCTTAATAAACTAATTGGAACTCCTGCGTTGTGGTTATGAATATGCAAGAGCTAGGAATTTACTTAGTGACCCGTATGACAATCGAATGGCTTAATACTAGAATGAATTCACACTTGTAGCGTATCACTTCCCCTCTATGTGGCAATGGGAGTGGGAGCAGCCGCCTCCGGCTCAGCCGCCTTCTCCCCGTTGCCGTTCTGGGCCTTGGCCGCCGGCAAATCCTTGACGCCTGTGGACCCGAATCCGCCCTCGCCGCGCTCGGTGTCCTCCAGCTTGTCGACCAGCACCAGCTCCGGATAGAAGATTCGCTCGCAGATGAACTGGGCGATGCGGTCGCCGCGTTTCACCTCGAACTCCACGTCCGAGTGGTTGAACAGAACGACGCCTAGGTTGCCACGGTAGTCCTCGTCCACCACTCCGGCTCCGACATCGATAAAGTTCTTCACGGCCAGGCCGGAGCGCGGTGCCACGCGTCCGTAGGAGCCCTCGGGCACCTGGACCTGCAGGTCCGTCTTTACAATAGCCTTGCCCCGTGCCGGCACCACAATGTCGTAGGCGCTGCGCAAGTCCACGCCGGCCGCCTTGGCGGATCCACGCACCGGCTCCAGGGCATGTTCGGTCAGCTTGGCGAATCGCAGGACGCACTTGTCGATCTTCATCTTCTTGGCAGCTGGAATATCGTCGGCAGTAGGTGAAGGCATCTTACGGGGATTTGGTTGGTCAAGAATAAGACTAATATACGGCTGCACTTCCACTTACTTGCAAAAATTTGTCTGAAAATGGCGCGAATTGCCGGCGTCCAGAGCTCCTGTGTGACTGTTCTCTAAATCCGGCAAAATCGGGCAAAGAGTGGTCACACTTAACTGGCTCATAGAAAATTTTACTTGATTTTTGGCGCTCACAGTCCTTCCATGTGCGGTAGGACTTGACTTTTCTCGAAAAAATACCGCAAAACCCCTTAAAGAGGCTCCAAAACCCTCAAAATCTCAAGCGGAAGAAAAATGTAAGAAAAGTTATACATTTTCATAGAACAACGGTGTAGAATTTTATGTAAAAGGTTAGTCCCATGAAAGAAAACTCTGGCAGCACTGGTTGCTCGTGAAAGAAAACTCTGGCAGCACTGGTTGCTCGTGACCTAGAACTCTGGCAGCGCTTATTCAAGCCTCGAGACACAAAAGTCTGGCAAAGCTGGTTGCTCGAGCACCCCAAATTTGAATTCTCGGGTCTGCTCCGGTAATGTAACCATCTGGATAACCTGCGCCAACTCCTAGCCAACCCAACAGCAAACTAAAAAAAAAATCCTCTCGTTCCTACACAAAACCAAAATTCATTTTACGCTTACCGATCGGTGCTATCAGCTTTATATTTAGGATATGTAGGATAATAGTTCTGGTTCGGACTTACCCGCAGTTGAGGACACTCAGTTACCTTTCATCGCCACTCCGCAGACTTTTCCAGGATTCATCGATGATTAAGTCCTTTCTAGTGCAGAGGTTATTCACACAGTTAATTATTTTTTTTTAATTCCTAAAGCTTAAAGACTTTAGTTAGTTTATATTATATTTATAATAAAGACCGACCGTTTAATTTTTGACTAGCTGTGATTTATTACACATAAATATATATGGATTCACATAAAAGTTGAGCCTTAGACTATCGCAGAGTCCGAAGATACCGAAGCGAATCGGACGATCTTATTTGGTACTGGGCTTGGTGTGTAGTGTGCAAGTCTCGGGTTAGTTTCTCTCTATTGCTGGTGCCAAAATAAATATTGCTTATGCCTAGGTAAGAGTATGGTAAGATAAATAGAACAGAAGGTTTGCAGGCCTAAATGCAATGCGACAACAGAAATGACAATCGATGGTGCCTTCATAATTGCACAGTGCCCGAAACTCAACCTTCGTCTGGGTCCCACATGCAGTTCGAGTTCTATTCCCATTCCTTCGCTTTAGTTGTTGGTGTGGGTATAGTAGAGAACCGTATTGCCGGGCAGCTGCCAGTGGGAGGCCTTCAGTTCAATTAGCTGGAGAAGAGTGCGCCGGATGGACGCTGCCGAATCTCCGGCATTGAGGAAGGCATCGCGAACAAGACCCATTAGTAACTCCAATTGCTGGGGTAGTTGCTGCTCCATGTCCTGGCCGATGCAGGTGAGCACATAGAACAGGCACTCGATCTAAAAAAAAAGGAAACACAATATCACTGAGCCTAATAGTAATTTTAAATAGATTTTGTACCTCTGAGAGCGATCTTATGGGTGGACGTACGCAATCCTCACAGCACTTGGATAGAAGGCTGAGCAAAACCAGCGGTGGAGGTGTGCCCTCGTTGTGGGTCCGCAGTTGTAGCTGGCGCCGCTTTAGCTGGCAGAACATCTCCGTGAGGAAGGCCATGAAGGCGGTAAATCGGACGCGAGAGGGCGACTTCATGCCTTGGATGGCAAACAGTAGCTACGCACAATAAAGGAAATATATAAATATATATATAAGCGCTACCCCATATAATGAACTCACCTTCTCACGCTCCTGATACCACTGACGGCATGTGTTGAGAAGCGCCTCCAAGAACGTCTCTTTCTGCTCCCGGGCGATGATGTTCAAGCACAGACGAGAGATGGGGAGGGCGAAACGACGACTCTCCACCGCCCGTTTGATGAACTGCGAGGTCAGCTCCATCAGACAGCGCGAATTCAGCTTGTTTGGGTCCTCCAGAGCCGTGTCAATCAACGCCTGGATCTCGGGCGTGAACTGTCCAATATCGGCCACCTCGTTGCCCAAGCCCAGACCCAATCCGGCCATTCCCCGGGTGAGGGCATCAGCCGACGACAAAGACTTGGAGCGTTGCAGCGAATTTCCATTCATGTAGGGATCCACCTCGATGCCATTCATGTGCGACTGATAAGGCTGCTGTCCGTAATTGTTGTTGAGCTGGCCAAACTGGTTGTGGGTGACGACCTTGTGACCCCTGGGCTCAGGTGCAAACTTTACACGGTTTGTTGTCTGGAATTTACAAGGAAAATGGTCATATATAAAATGATATTAGTACAGTAAAGTCGACCCCCAGCTCACATGCAGTATGTTGCCACTGGAGGGCGAGTTCATGAGGGGCAGCTGACCGGTCAGGGCCCCGGGACTGATTGGATGTGTCACCAAAATCGAGCGATGATGGCTGGCCTTCAGACCCGGCATGTTGCCTAGCGAGAGACCGGCCTGGCGGCGGTTCACGTTGCCGTACGGGCCCAGAGCCGGAGCCACACCGGGACCGTTGGTTGGCGGGAAGATCAGCGACGAACTGGAAGAATGTTGTAGACTGTAGTTTAGCTCTGTAAAAAGACGGGAAGAGGGGTAAACGATGGCATTAAAAGACTTTGCATTACCGATTGCTGAGTGCTTCGGCCGGTGCCCCGGAGCCGCTCGTCATTGTGAACTCCTGGGCATTGACGTTAAGCTTGTTGGCGGCACAACCGGCAGCACCGTTGGCCCCACTGGCACCACCACCACCGCCGCCACCGACTGGAGCAGCCAGCTCTCCACGTACATCTGAGATAGGGTATTATATATTTTGGTGTGGGGATCGGGATACCCAAGGGTTTAATGTGATGATGAGGGGCAGGACGGGAACGGTGTGTGGAGGGGCGGAATGTACAGTGTATGAGACAGAGATATGAAAAGAATCAAAAGAAAGATATGGTCTCAGTAAGTATTCGTTGGAACTTGAGGCTGAAAGAGCAGAACAACCAAAGCTGGCTAGAAGCTGACTGTTTGAAAGCGAAGCTTTGGAACTAATATCTGAGAAGTCTTTGAGATTAAAAGGACTTCAATAACGCTTAATTTATTCAGTTTTCTTAATACCATAGCTTTGAAAATTAAACATTTTGTACCACAATAATTAAAAATAAGAATTGTAACATAACACAAAAACCCAATACATTTAAATCATTTTAGACTTCCTTGCATGTGATTCTTTGAAATGTAAGTTCACCTTCCTGATTAAGATGCATATGAATCCATTTAATGGGGAGTAAAAACGAAATGTACACAATATCGAATAACTAAGTGAGAAACTAATTTGAACCTCGAAATCTGACAACTGTTTTTTCTGATCGATTTCAGAGTCTTTCTTTCACTAATCCCCGGCAAGCGAACAACAAGCGGAAAGGAAAAGGTATAATGAGCGACTAAGACAATAACTTACTGGGCGGTCTGTATATATCCATGGCGGGCTTGCCCCTCATCTGTCCCGTCTGATTGCCGGGAACATTAAACGCCAGACTGCGGCGTTTGTTGATATTCTGAAACCGCACAGAAAAATATGGTTAGTTGGTTGATATGGATATCTCATATCATATGGAAGGCGGCAACTCACCTGTTGATTCGAGGTGCGAACAAAGCTGCGTTCCCTGGAGATGACACCGGGAATAACGGGCTGAAATTCGGGCGACTTTCGCACCTTGCGGGAATCGTTCTGTTGCCCGATCAGGCTGGCCTGGGCGTGGTCCACTTTCTCGGCCATGTCTCGGTTCTCGAGGTGCGCAGCTTCTGCTCTGTTTAGCTAAACTTAATTGAAGATGAAAGCCTAATCTTTGGTAGATTACCTCCGGATAATCGTTACACAAGCTGGGATTCCGTGGAATAAACGTCTAAATATGCGGCTTCAGTATTTGAGTAAATTTGTACATATCACAATAGTTGATTTCCTTTCTTTTCTTTCCTTCCCTTATCGAGTTGAATTGCCTCCTTAATACGATGTCAGGGATGTGTGCTCCCTTTGTGCAGAGTCGGATTGCTGGGTCTGGAAATCGAATTGAAATTGGTTATTATGGGCTGTCGATGCTTTAGCCCTGAGCCAAGCCCAAAACATGTTCACCTACTCATACATCACATCAAGTAGAGATACGCAAAAACTGTTTACCCAAGCCGAGAGAGCGGAGCTCAACTACTTGATCGGATCTCTTCGAGCAACCGGCTCAATGGGCGAGCGTAGGAGTTGCATCTGGTTTGGGGCCTCTGGCTAGAGCACTTCGTCTCCGAGCATGACATCAGCCCCCCGAGTAATTCTTATTTCGCGGCGCACAAGGAGTCCCGAGCGAGTCGCAGCGGAAGATACACACAATAAAACACAGTGGGAACTCGCTAACTCTAACCATGAAGTGTAATTATATTTAGAAATGTTGGAATCAAAAAAATTGAAACAAACATGTTCTAAAGGCAACAAATAGAAATCTTTATGATATGATCATGATTTAAACTCAGCTGGGAGCGCTTTGTTCTGTCTGAGTTCGTCTTAGGCAGCCCACCCAGTAGTAGGTGACTCTTTCCACAACTATTTGAACTTGCCTCGTTAATTACTCGCAGTTTGATATTTTCAGGGCAGATTAGCAAACAGATTTTTGCTCGGAATAAGCTGGGCCTGGATAGGTGAATCATCCGCATTGCTATATACTCACCTTTTGGTGCAAAAAAGTTGTTTCCTCCAAATTGTTTCGTTGCTGCTGTTTCTGCTTGAGCTTTTGTTTATCTATCTCTCGCTATAGAGTGTATATAGAGATAGATGGGTTTGTTTGTGCGTTGCGTTGCGTTTGTTTTCGTCGATTCGATTGTTGGTGGTGCTGCAGCTCAGTTGTTCGTATAAAGATATTTATCTACTTCGTAGATACGCTCTTTCGTGTCTCGTTTAATCATGCTTGGCATGCACGCCAAGTCGAGCCATAAGCAGTGCCGAGCGATTTTAATTAATATTTTGAAGCGGCGGCAATTCCAATATTCCTTCCTTTCTGCCTTCCTGCCGCTTTTGGATGGGGCTGCGGCTCTCCAGATACAGATACAGATACAGATGCGGATACAGTAGCGCTCACACACAATTGTAGCGCTCAGTGATCACAATTGATGGTGTTGTTGTTGCTGCTGCCGCTGCTGGGTGGTGCGAGCGAGAGGTCGCTTTGAGTCGTGGGGTGAGCGGGTGGCTTCGTTAAGTATACGCACCGTGGATGTCGTCTATTTTCGGTTTGTTGCTTTGTGCTGCTCGTTCTCGGCTCGTTGTGCTCGTGCTCGTCAATTGTTACAGTTACAGAGTTCTCCGTATTGTTTTTGTTTTATTTTTGTGTTTTGTTCGCGTTATTTTCGTTCGTTTCTTTCTGCGTGATTTGCTCTCCTTTCATGCAGATCGCTCGCTATATTATAGTTCTTGTTCGGATTACTCACACGAACACATACGGGTCACTACACACATACAGGGGGATTATTATTATTAATTCTTGCCTATATGTTTATATACATTTATTATGTACAAGTTTTCATGTTTGGCCTGCACGCGCTGTTTTGTTTTCGCCCGACTTGTGCGCCGTATTCTTTGGCAATTGCCAAAAACTGCTCACATGTGCCGCCCGCCGCCGCTGCCGCATCTATATTTTTAGTATATGACAGCTCGCTGCGAGGGATGACTGTTTGCGATGGATACACCTACACCTACAGCCATAGGCGTAACATATATGCAGTTGGCGTTCCTTCCGTTTCCGCTAGACAACAACAAAACAGATCAAAACAGCAAAAGAAAAAAAAAAAGGTGAACAACAACAAGAGTCTATTTCATATTATTGGCCCGATTTATTTAGCATTTTAGTGGCTGCGGCGGCAATATGATTTCCGCTGGCAAACAGTTTGTCTATTTTTAAATAGAATTCGGCTTGCCTCAAGCAAGAATTCTTCGGGGGGAAAACTTATGTGCTCTCGGCATGAATCACATAATGGCAAGCTGGCGGATTCCTATTCCGATTCCGAATAGAAGGGATCGTGGATTTGATTCTGATTCTGCACACACTGCACACTTAATTATAGAATAAAGATTGCGACTCGCGACTCGCTACCCCCGAGTTTCGCGTTGGGCGGTTACTTTTACATGGGGAAGTATAGTTGATATCTATTTATCGATGTACGCTAGGTTCTATTTATGTATGTATGTAGATTCGCACGTATGTATGGATGTGAGTAACGCTGCTGCTGCTGCTGCTGGCTACTACACTGGGCGCAGGCTTTAACTTAAAAATTAAATCATCGGCGCGAGCGATCAGTTGAAGACTAAAGACGTGATGAATCGCCACCGACTTTGCAGCCGAACCTAAAGCTCTCCAAAACAGCGCAGCTCTCTCAGCGCCGCCGCTCTCTTCGCAGCACACAAACAAATGAAACTCGTGGGAAATGGCAAGAGCGATCCGCTCCGCTCCGAGAGGGTTGTCGTGTTTTCCAAACTGGCCCACCGCCACCACAGAGCGACAGATCTACTTTCGTACACAAATGTTATTTATCCTTAAACATAAACAATGTGGTTAATTTGATACAAAACACGCTTACAGAGACGGAAACTACATAAAAAGGAAACATGCAACAGTACACTTGGTCGTCGCATTTCTATTTGTGGAAATGTGCCGGGAAACTAGTAAAAACAGCTGTCGTCTTACCGGAGGAAGTAATTACTTTATAGATTTATGGCCCTCTGGGGGCAGTCCTCCGACAATATCTAACTATCCTTTAGTACAAATATAAGATAAAGATAAATACAAATTTGTTTTCTAAAATTACTAAAAAAGATTTTAACATGATTTCTGTCAGCGGAAGGAAGTGCATGCCCAGAGAGTTCATCCTTTGCGGGCTAAGAATATAAATACGAAGGTGTGGACCAGTACGAACAGCGTGCCTATTTCTGGGGTGAGGTAATGGAGTTGCTCAGCGAATTGTTTAGCTGCTCCTCCTGATCCTTGTCCAGTCCCAGGGCCGTGGTTAACAGCTTGACAACGCAACGCTGTTCGTGCACCTCCCCCTTTTCGGTGGACGTGATTTCCTTCTCCAGCTTTAGCTTCTCGTCGGCGGACATCAGAATGCCCTCCTCAATGGTGCTTTCGGATATGAGGCGGTATATGGTCACGGGACGCTGCTGACCCATGCGGTGACAACGATCCTCGGCCTGTTTATCGTTATACGGATTGAAGTCAATGTCGTGAATGATGCAGGTGTCGGCGGCGGTCAGGTTGATGCCCACGCCCCCCGCCTTGGTGGAGAGCAGGAAAACGAAAATATTGTCGTCCACATTGAAGTCGGTGATCAGGTCTTGACGCTCCTTTACCGCCGTCGAGCCATCGAGGCGACAGAATCCATGCTTTCTTATCCGCAGATACTCCTCCACAATGTCCAGCATCATGGTGAACTGGCTGAAGAGCAGCACCCGGTGACCCTCTTCCTTCAACTTGGGAAGCAGCTCGTCCAGGTACTCGAACTTTCCGGAATCGCATATTAACCTGTCGGGTATCTTGACGTCGAACAACTCCTGTTGGCAGAAAGCAAGATGATTAGCAAGAGATTTAGTGGTTATTTATAGTGAGTTTTGGAAGAAACTCACGTGCTTGTGGCATAACTGATAGACTTGGAAGTCGGACATAATGGCCAGCTCCTCGAAAATGTATTGCTCATTGGTTTTCTTGTAGGAACTGCAGTTGGCCAGACGCTTGGAGAACCCACGCAGGTTCTCGTCGGTGAAATAGTGACGCATTAGCAGTGGATGGTTGGCAATGCGACGCATCTCCATCATGATTGTCATGGCGGCGCGATCGCTGCTGCTGCAAATCTCGCCCTTGTTATTGGAATAATACTCGACCAGTTCGTGATAGTAATGCTTCTGTTGGCTGCTCATGGATACTTTTTCCTGTAATCCCATATAAGTTAGCCTTTGCAATCAATGATCTTGACTAGACTGGCTTACCACAAGGCTTAGCTTCTTGGGCAGGTTATTGAGGACATCTTTCTTGAGGCGCCGCAGCACAAACGGTTTCATGATGCGCTTTGCTTGCTGGATTTGCGTCTCCTGGAACTGTGACACCTCCTCCTTATCGCCATCGGTTTTGCTCTTCTGCAATGTCAAGAAAATTATATGAATCCATTCGCTTTGATTTTCCCTTCTAAAGAAAGGCACGGACGCACCTTGACAAACAATGTCTTAATGTCTTCAATGCTCTTGGCAAAGAACTTTGGCATCACAAAGCACAACAGGGAGATCAACTCCAGCAGATTGTTCTGCAGCGGAGTGCCGGTCAGTAGGATGCGACTCCGGGCATTGATGGTGATGAGATTGGCGTACCGCTGTGTGGTCATGTTCTTAAGCATGTGTGCCTCATCGAAGATGACGTAGTCCAGCCTGCACACGCGAAACATTTTCCTCTCCTCGGGTGTCGAGCCGACAATGTGATAACTGCCGGTTGAATTGTATAAATTTCAAATTGAACTTTGGTATATCTGCGAACTACTCACGTCGTTAACAAGACATCGAAGCCCGAAAATCCATCTTTAGCATAGCGCGCACGCATTCTTCGGCGCTCGTCCTGCGAACCGTGATACTTCTCGACAACCAGCTGGGGACACCAGCGGCTTATCTCCGCCTCCCAGTTATCCAGAGTGGAAGAAGGTACCACAATCAAGTGCGCCGCCTTGCTAAGACCGTTCTCCTTGAGGTAAGCCAGGAATGCGATAACCTGAATGGTCTTTCCCAGACCCATTTCGTCTGCCAAAATGCCATTCATCTCCTGCCGGTGCATCACTGTTAGCCAGTTGAGTCCAATGATCTGATAGTCCGCCAATTGCAAGCTAACATACAACAGATTTATTCGCGTAAGGATGTTAAAAGGTGAAATCTTCATAATTATCAGCAGTACTCACCCGCTGCTGAGGAGCTTGGGCTGCTCCACAATGCCTGCACCCGTGGAGATGGCCTTCTCCAGACGCGACACCATATTGTTGCACTTGCTCAGTATGGTGGCCACCGTGTTCTGCTTATTGATCAGATCCTGGGCGTAGTTTAGCAGGTCTCCCGAAAACTTGTTACTCTCCAGCTTCTTTCTCAATCCGGCCCAGTCGGCAAAGGGCCGCAGCTCAATGATGGCGGCTGCCTTCTTTTCTGATAGTGTTTTTACACTTTGCAACTCCATGAGTGTAGCCTCGTTCATGAACTGGAACACCTTCTTGCGCTGTCCCGTCATCTTGCTAGCCATCTCGGTGTCGCTGTCATCGCTGTCGTATACCTGATCCTTGGATTGCTTGACATCCTCGTCGTCCGAGTAGTCGTTGTCAGAGTAGCCGCCGTGGGAAGTGCCACTGGTTCCGTTCGAGCTGGGCTTCAACTTTGGCTTTACTAGCGGCCCATTGGCCCCTTGGATCTTGGGCTGGCAGTTCTCCCTCAGGTACCGCACGGAGGCAGCCACATCCCAGTTGGTGCGGGCGAGTGACTCTTGAATCGCCTGTGAAAAGAGATGTTTTCCAATTTATTTATGAATCTTGAATCGGCTGTGAAAAGATATTTTTTTCCAATTTTTATTTATAATCCATTTTAGTTCTAATCTCAATAATTCCTAAATTATTTTCGAAAATATAAATCTGTTTTAAAATTGAGGTAGGTAAGTAACGGCAACGATCAGATTTCAAGTTCACTGTGTTAGGGTTGCTCTTTGTTTCCCACCCCTGTCAGCGACGCCCCTGGCCGCAGACAGCTGTTCGCAGTGCCGGGTCCCGAATCCAATCGCCATGTTCCACACACACAAACATAACCACGCAGATGCTGATAGAGGGGACGCTCGATTCGCGCCCCCGCAAGCGCTTCCCCGCTTCCAGCTTCCTTTTCCACGCCGGATCACAGCAAGAAAAAAAAACTTACCATCGAGTCGTATTGGGGCGAAATTTTTGCTGCCGCCATGTACCGCTCCTCCTTTTCTTTGACTGTCAGCTCCAGCTTGGTCTTCTTGGGAGTCTGGCAGTCGGCACTGTCACTGTCACTGTCGGCCATCACCGAAATACGCTTCTTGCCGGGCACGCGCTCTGAAAGGGAAAGTCGTCGCAGTTAGAACCGGAACATCCTGTGTATGCAAGGCGATGAAATTACCAGTTTTCGCAGGACCCGCTGCGGCGGCGGCGCCTTTGTTGATGCGAAATTGCCGCAAGTCGCTGAGGCTTGACTTGGTGGGCGAGGACGTGGGCGTGGGCTTGTCCGACATCGTGGGGCAAGACGAGTTGCTACCTGGCTATGTGTCCTTATTCAAAAGTTGTGTTTGCAAAGTCCTATGATCGTGAGATAGTATTTGCGAGTTTGTTAGAGCTGAAAGCAGCATCGATATATCGCAGCGGGGCTCTCAATTTTTTTGTGAAATCGATGTTTATATCGATAATCGCTAGTGATGAGTACTAGTTTTCTGACAAATATCAGTTTGTAAATCATCGGTTTACACAATCATGTTGCATGTGCATGCATTTCGGTATCTTAACTTTGTAAAACTGCGCAAATTTGATATGTGCATTCAATGCATACATATATTGCAATCCGAGGTCTTAAACAGCAAGGGCGAAAAATAAAAAGGAAGCATCTCTAGCACAGACGCGTCAACCGTGTCATCGATTAATCGCAGCCCCGGTGCGCCAATCGGTACTCATCAACGCATTGCAACCCTTGGTTTTTTCGCTTGGCTCTCGAAGGTTAATTAAACATTTTTGCGAATAAAACGCTTGCCAAATCGAGGACGCACCGAGAAACTAGCAATCATGGCTGGCGGCAACACCCCGCGTGTGATTCAGGTGACCAACATTGCGCCGCAGGCCACCAAGGACCAGATGCAGACGCTGTTCGGCAACATCGGCAAGATTGAGGAGATCCGCCTGTACCCCACCATCCGGGACGTCTCCTGCCCCGTGCAGTCGCGCATCTGCTACGTAAAGTACACGGAAACGAACAGTGTACCGGTGGCCCAGCACCTGACCAACACGGTGTTCATCGACCGTGCCCTGATTGTCATACCTGTGCTGGCCATTCCCGAGGAGTACCGAGCCCTGGAGATGCTCAAGAATGGCACCATTGTACCTGGTCTCCAAAAACCCGATTCCAAGCTGCCGCCGGAGGTTATCAACCGTATCGAGGGCCAGCTGCCGCAGCAGGTGATTAAGACCTATGATCCGAAGCTGGTAGAGTTCAATCTGCCGGAGTACCCGGCACTGCCCTCATTCTACGACGCCCGCAAGATCGAGGAGATCCGACGCACCATCATAGTGTGCGATGTGAAGAACGAGTGGCGCCTGGATGACCTGATGGATTGCTTCCAGCGCGCCGGCGAGGTGAAGTACGCTCGGTGGGCCGAGAAGGACAACAAGACGTACTGCATGATCGAGTTCTGCGAACAGACCAGCATTATCCACGCACTGCGCATGCAGGGCCAAGAGTTCAAGGGCGGCTACCTGAGCGTCTACCACTCAACCTACTCGATTACCAAACCGGAGGCCAAGTCGAATGAGGCCGCCCAAGCGGAGATCGAGGAGGCAATGACCATTGTGAAGGAAGCGCAGAGTATGATTTCGGCTGCCATTGACCCCGTGATCGGGATGCTGGCCAAGGACAAGCGCCGTAGGTCCCGATCCCGCTCGCGCTCTCGCGAACGTCGGACCAGTCGCTCGCGCTCGCACCGCTCCACGTCCAGACGGCGATCCAGACGCTCCGGGTCAAGGGAGCGTCGTAGCGTGTCTCGTTCGCGACGCTCGCGATCGCGCGGCAAGCACTCATCACGATCCCGCAGCAAGCGGTCCAGATCCCGCCATCGTCGCAGCACCTCGCGCTCCAGGAGATCACGTTCCCGCGGCGGCAAGCACTCACGCTCCTCCAGATCGCGTGGCAAACGCTCGAGGTCCCGTCACCGTCGCAGTACCTCTCGTTCTCGCCGCTCCCGGTCTCACGGAATTCCCGTTGCCCCCAGTGGAAACGGGAAGCGTTCCCGATCTCGCGAGCGCAGCAAGAAGTCGCACCGTAGCGAGAAGCGCTCCTCACGCTCTCCCCGCTCCAGAAGCAAGCGTAGTTCCCCATCGCCGCCGCCGGTGGCCACCAGCACCAAGTCACGCTCCAGCCGCAGCAAGGACTCTGCCCTCGTCACATCAAAGTCCTCATCCTCTCGGCGACGCGACCGCTCACGCTCTGCGGAAACACGAAAACTTAAATCCATCTCCGAGGACACCGAGGCGAAGGGCTCACGCTCCAGCGCCGATTCGAAGTCACGCAAGTCGGTGAGCGTCGAGAAATCTGACAATATGGACATCTCCAACTCGCCCTAGACATAGAGAGATTAAACATTACTTTATAATAAATACAGAACTTAAGTCAGGCCGCCTGCATAATAGCCCGATACCCCAATTTTCACAAAGAGATCTGTATATCCCAATGTGTCCTAGTTCCCAAGCATAAAGTCCACTCTGCACAACAGCATTTTCGCATTCTTAACTCTAGAAAACCCTTGAAAAATACACAATAAGCAAAAGGAAAAAATGTTTTATTTGGATTGCAATTTTGGTGAAATACGTTACGTGCTTATTTTTAGGGGAGTACTTTCAGCTATCTTATCTGCTAAGTGGAAACAGAAACATCTAATTTTGTGAACTATCCCTTTGTTTGATAACTAACTAAACTTTCAAGGATGAACTAAATACAACTTTATTTTAAGATGTACTTTGATTAATATATCTTTTTACGATAAACAACTAATACTTCAGTTCTTAATATGTAATGTAATCTGAAAATTAATAATTGTAGGATTTCCTTCTAAAGAAAACTAAATTGACATAATAATGTGTTTTACTTGGTTGATTTCTTCTGTGGCTATTTTCTTCTGTGGTTATTTTCTCTCTGTGGATTAATCAGCTGAATTTTTGCTGCCAGGGCTTGTCGCTTTTGTTGCTGGGGAAGCTTTCGACAGCAACGGCAGCTGGCTGGCTAGAGGCAACGAGAGAGTGAAGAGCTTTCCTCCAATAATATGTCGGCGTCGGCGACGAGTTCCGAGCAGAAGTCGAAAGTTATAGTACTGCAGTAGTCGCCTTTCGCTGGCCTTAAGCTATATTTTATTTGTACCTTAATTAAGAAGTGAATAAGTCCACAAAATGTCTGCTGCTACTAAAGGTAATTGCAGCCCCACGTCCTTCTGGATATGAAAGGATGCTAACGGCTTAGATGTGAAATGATCGTATCTGCTGGGTCTGAACTTTGGACTTGTTGATGTCTTATCTGATGCTATCCCCCGCACTCAGCCGGTTGCACTTTGGACCTGTTGAATCGAAAACAAGAGTCCGCTTTCGTTAATTGCTATATTTTAGCTATCAGCGTTTTCTACGCACATTATATATGTCCACATGTAGGTTCTATATCTATTTTATTTGTGTTCTATATAAGGTATCTATATTGTGGCTGCCAAGCGCACGGCCTTTGGCACTTTCGGCGGTTCCCTGAAGGGTATCAACCAGACCCAACTCCAAACCACGGCGGCAAAGGCTGCTCTGGATGCCGCTGGGCTAAAGGGAGAGCAAGTGGATACCGTCATCGTGGGTAATGTGATTGCGGTGAGTTATTCCCTGAAGAGGATTCCCTTATAAATATTTTAATAAAAAGCTCGAATAGAACACTTTTAAAATATACATTTAATATAAATTTAAAAATAAATAGACATTGATTTAGTCAGTCTTGAATTAAAATATATTTTTAATTTCACCCGCGTCTCGCAGTCCTCATCCACTGATGGTATTTACGTGCCCCGCCATGTGGGTCTCAACTGCGGCGTTCCCATCGAGAAACCCGCCTTGGGCATTAACCGCCTGTGCGGCTCCGGCTTCCAGTCGATCGTGAACGGAGCACAGGACATTCTGGTTGGTGGTGCCAAGGTTGCGCTCACCGGCGGCGTGGAGAACATGTCCCAGAGTCCCTTCATCGCCCGCAACATCCGTTTCGGCACCACTCTGGGAGCCAACTATAACTTCGAGGACGCTTTGTGGGCTGGACTCACCGACACGTATTGCAAGCTTCCCATGGCTCTGACCGCTGAGAATCTGGCCGATCAATACAAGATCTCCAGGGAGCGCGTCGACGAGTTCTCGCTGCTCTCCCAGAAGAATTGGGAGAAGGGTCAGAAAGAGGGTGCCTTCAACGCCGAGATCACCCCCATCAAACTGAAGATCAAGGGCAAGGAGGTGGACTTTGTGGTGGACGAGCATCCGCGTCCCAAGACCACCATCGAGGGCCTGAACAAGCTGCCCTCTCTGTTCAAGAAGAACGGAGTGGTCACAGCCGGAACTGCCTCTGGTATTTGTGACGGTGCTTCAGCTGTGATTGTGGCTTCTGAGGAAGCTCTTAAGGAGTACAACCTGACGCCTCTTGCCCGCCTGGTGGCCTTCTCTTTCGTGGGCGTGAAGCCAGAGATCATGGGCATTGGTCCCGTGCCTGCCATTCAGAATGTCCTGAAGGTTTCTGGCAAGAAACTGGAGGACATTGACCTGATCGAGGTAAACATACTTCATAGTGTATATTTTTAAGGGCAACCCCTAACAATTTACTTTTCAGATCAACGAAGCCTTTGCTGCCCAGACTCTGGCCTGTGCCGATGCCCTGAAACTGGATCCCTCCAAACTTAATGTGAATGGAGGAGCCATTGCTCTGGGTCATCCCCTGGGCGCCAGTGGCTCCCGCATCACTGGCCACCTAGTGCACGAGTTACAGTGAGTTTTTTTCCTATAGAATTCATAGCTTAAACACTTTGATATATGTGTTCCCCGCTTTATTCCAGACGCAAGAAGTTGAAGTACGGCGTCGGATCCGCCTGTATCGGCGGTGGTCAGGGCATCGCCCTGCTGCTGGAGGCTGTCTGAGCGAGCTAATCCACCTCGAACTCTCCCTGCATTTACATCTAAAATTAGTGCTGAAAATTCCCTGCTTTTAAACTCCCCTCGATAGTAATAAAGCGATTATTTTAACTTTACAATTTATTAAATCATCTGCGAATGGAAGTTGATCAGCTTTCTACAAGAAAGACAACAAGTTTGTGTTTATACTATAAAATTTCTATGTTCGCACTGCTGGAAATGCTGGTCGGCAGGGGACTGGAGGATGAAGAACGGACCGGTGCCCCGCACGACCTATGAACGGAATTCTTGCCCACTGTCGAAGGGAATCTCTTAAAGGGCTTTACATTACGAGTACATGAACATGGCATGACATGAAGGTGTGTTTGTTCAGTTCGATTGGGCGCTGGTGGAGAAGAGCGCCAGGGCGCCGCTGGCGATGCCCACCGAGAAGATGTAGTTGACGAACGGCGTGGAGTTCTTCAGCAGGAAGAAGCTGATGAAGATTATCACGGCCAGGTAGATGGCGTTGTTGTAGAAGATGGCGAAGGTGGTGGCCTCGTAGTCAGCCACCTCGTTCTTCTTCCACAGGATGCGCTCGTCCTTTTCCTTGCGGGTCACCTTCTTGTCGTCGCCCAACTGGCGATTGACCTCGCGGGTAACGGCCTCCTCCCTGCGTCCGGCGATCTTGTGCTTCAGCTGGAACTTTATGTTCTTGTAGGCGGTGGCCATCAAGTAGGTGCTAGCGGCGGTCACAAGCACGAACAGGATGGAGCTGGGCCACAGGTCCATGTTGTGGATGCGCCAGAAGAGCCCTGCAAAGCCCCACGTTCATTCATAAAGGGTCCGAAACTATCAACGTGTCACTATACTCACAGATTGGCACAGCGGAGACGATGAAGGCATTGCCGTAAAACAGCGCCGAGGACTTGGTGCTCACATTTCGGCTGAAATCCTGCAGCAGCAGCTCCTCCTCTTTGGTGAATCCAGAAGACTGCACCTTTTGTTGCTTTCCTGAGCCCATTTTCAGTTAAGTTTTCGTAGAGAAAGTTGCTGGAGTAGTCGAGGCGAACACCGAATCAAAATGTACACGAATGCAAGAATGGCAGTCGCTGTCGGCACCGACGAATGTGACGTGTAAACGTCAAAACTCAGGGTTGCATTTCGTCTGCCAACAGCGCTGCCAGTTTAGCTATTTTACGCTTATCAAGTGTTTTTTAATGGCAAAATGAGATATTAAAAAGGATCTTAGTGAGAAATATAACTTTACTTTGATAAGAAATGTTGAGCTTATTTAAAAGCATTTTAGTTTCCTTATATTTATTATTTACAATGCCAGGTAATTGATTTTGTTGCCAAAATCTTATTATATTTGATTTGTTCCTTAATTTTTTAAATATATGTAGTTTACTATTAAAGCTTTCTTAGCTACAAAAACATATTCTGTTTTTTTCTTGTGTAGATTCTTTCAAAAGTAATTCTAATTTTTTATTACCCGACCTGCCAACACTGCCTGCCAAGTGACATTTCGGCTAGCCGATATACGATAGTAGCCGACATCACATATCGACATGGGCGCAGTACAAAATGGGTTTCAGTACGTTTTTTGGATGGATGGAAAGAGGCTTTTATCATGAAATTAATTGAGTTTCCTTAGTTGGTAAAAATATAGAATTAGTAATAAAATAAGATAGAATAATTTAATAATTTGTAATCAAATGATGATTAAATACTTTCGGGGTGAGCCACTTGCCCTGATCCCCGTCACTACTTCCCTGTTCACCGATAACAGCGCAACAAGTTTTATACATTTCTGTGTTTGAGCTTTCTCATTTAATTAAAATCAAACAACGAATTTAGTAAGTTGTTTAGCTTTAAAATAATTTACTTGTTTTTTTTTTAAATATCTAAACCTAAATTAAGTTTTTATGAGATAATGCATGCAGTTAAGGATGAAACCGGCCTCCTGTCCAAAGGTCACTAGCTGTTGCTTACATTTTTAGTACATTTCAGATCATAATGCTGCGTTCGAAAGTCCTCAGCCTGGTGACCCGCAGTGGCGCCAGCCGTCTGATGTCCACTGGCACAAAGCTGACATCGGTGGAGGTCAACGACAAGACAGGAATTGCCACCCTCACAATGAACCGGCCACCCGTAAACGGCCTCAACTTGGAACTGCTGCAGGATCTTAAGAGCTCCATTGATGAAATCGAAGATAACAAGAGCAGAGGCCTCATACTGACTTCCGTAAGTAATATTTGAAAATTGTAATGGTAAATGCTGACCAACAAATTGTCTCTGCAGTCCAGTCCTACAATATTCTCCGCTGGCCTGGACATTCTGGAGATGTACAAGCCGGATAAGGACAGGATTCGTGCCTTTTGGTCGCAGCTACAGGAAACGTGGCTGGCCCTCTACGGCAGCAGTGTGCCCACGGCAGCCGCTATTAATGTATGTAAACTGACGTCTCTCAGAGATCCTTCTTAAACTTAGTTTGTATTCCTAGGGCCACTCACCAGCCG
Source organism: Drosophila tsacasi (assembly GCA_018904565.1). Lineage (NCBI taxonomy): Eukaryota > Metazoa > Arthropoda > Insecta > Diptera > Drosophilidae > Drosophila > Drosophila tsacasi. Next base: position 41,209 of record JAEIHY010006607.1, read on the forward strand.
GCGGATGTCTGTTGGCCACATCCTGCGAATACAGAGTCATGCTGCCAAAATTTACCATTGGCTTGAACGAAACCCAGCTGGGTATTGTGGCGCCCAAGTGGTTTATGTCTGCCTTCCTTAGTGTTCTGCCGCAGCGAGAAGCAGAGCGAGCACTCAACCAGGGTCGTATGTTCAGCACCGAAGAGGCCCTGAAGGTGGGTCTGATCGATGAGACTGCCAACAGCAAGGAGGAGGCCATTGAAAAGTGCGCTGCTTTTATTGGCACCTTTGCCAAGGTCAATCCTCTGGCTCGCTCGCTGACCAAGCAGCAATTCCGGGCCGCCGACCTGCAGCAATTGGAGAACGAGCGCAAGGAGGATCTGGAAAAGTTCCTGTTCTTTGTTAACCAGCCTGCCGTTCAGAAGGGTCTGGGCATTTACCTCGATGGCCTTAAGAAGAAGGCCAAGAAGCAATAATTTCAATTATAACAAAGTTAAATAAATAAACAAAGTTAATTTTTTTATGGAAAATTATTATTATTATTCGTATATCCTTCCAGTGCATTATAGTTTTAGTCAGAAAAAAAATATTTGTAAAATTCAAATTTAACCCCTGTCGATGATCCTCAATCGAAAATCAATTTGAAATTAATTATATTCGATATTAACAATCGCGCCATGTCGATATTCGATGACGATTGACTGGAATATTTCCATCGAGGATCAGTTGGGGCAGATACCAACTTTAAAGTCGAATTATAGCCAAGGTAAGTTTTAATTGTAATACACGCATAGATAGATATAACTATATAAATAATGTCTAATTTGTTCATAATATTTTGGAATAAAATCCACCATTTCAACATACCCGGCATCTGGACAAAGGTCATATTTTGTACATATCAAAGAACAATGATGCGCTCTAATCTCTTGAGACTGATGGCCCTGGGAGGGCCAAAGAGGTTGATGGCCACCACTACCAAGCTGACATCGGTGGAGGTCAACGACAAGACTGGAATCGCCACCCTCACAATGAACCGGCCACCCGTGAACAGCCAAAACGTCCAGTTGTTGGTGGACCTGCAGTCGTCCATTGGCGAAATTGAGAGCAACAAGAGTCGCGGACTCATTTTAACCTCCGTAAGCCAGTAACTTTAGCAATGGGTTATGTAAGTATTCATCATATTAATTTCAGGCCAGTTCCAATGTGTTCTCAGCCGGTCTGGACATCCTGGAAATGTACAATACGGACGAAGAGCGCCTTCGGACCATTTGGACGGAGCTACAAAACGCCTGGATTGCCCTCTACGGTAGCAGCTTGCCCACTGCCGCCGCTATTAATGTGAGTTTAACTGCCCGGAAATCCAGATTTTATATAGTATTTTTTGACATCTTCCGTTTTCCCAGGGCCACGCACCTGCTGGAGGATGCCTGCTGGCCACCGCTTGCGAGTATCGTGTGATGTTGCCAAAGCGCCTCATAGGACTGAACGAAACTCAGCTGGGAATTATTGCACCCAAATGGTTGATGTCCGGCTTCCTCAACGTCCTGCCCCAGCGGGTGGCAGAGCGTGCTCTTACCCAAGGTCGCCTGTTCACCACAGAGGAGGCACTGGCGGAAGGCCTGGTGGATGAAATCGCCAACACCAAGGAGGAGGCGCTGGAGAAGTGTGCTGCCTTTATTGGAACCTTTGCCAAGGTTAATCCTCTGGCTCGGTCGCTGACCAAGCTCCAGTTCCGGGCGGAGAATATTAAGGAATTCGAGAAGATACGCAAAAAGGATGTGGAGGACTTTGTGACACTCGCCAGTCGTCCTGAAGTCCAGAAGGGTATGGGAATCTACCTCGAAAACCTGAAGAAGAAGAGCAAGAAGTAGAGTAGTTGTCACAGTGCAATTGCATAATCATTTTATTCTGTCTACGTTTACTTAGTAAACCAAAACCCAATGCATTTATAAGAGTTAAATTTATTAAAAAACAGTTTTATTTTCCATAAATACCCAATCTTGCTTTTACTCAAGCCGAAAATATTTCTAATTTAACTTATTACTAATAATTAACTTTAAGGGACGTTATTTTGCGCTGCTCTTACCTGTAAATTAACGTTTTTTGATCGCCATTTCCGGTTGTCGTGTAAACTTCGCCTGGAAAAGTTGGATCAGCTGATCAGCTGACGATCTCTTGACTTGAGTGTTTTGTTTTCATTCGGTTCGCAACTCGACTTTGTATATGATAAACAGGTTAATTTGTTTAAATTCATGCCTGACGCTCAGTGCGTGATTGCTGCTCCGAATTGAAAGTCATTGTAATGTTGCGTAACAGGCTGATAGACACGGTTGGGAGGATAAAACCCATCTTCTGCGGATCAATCCAATCCCTTCGTTCCCTGGCAAGTGGGGGGTCAAGCTCAACAAAGCTGACCACCATCGAGGTGGAAGATAAGAGCGGAATTGCCACCTTATCGATGAACCTGGCGCCAGTCAATACCCTGACCATGGAGCTAATGCACGACCTGATCGAATCCATCAACCAGATCGAGAGCAACAAGAGTCGCGGCCTCATCCTGACTTCGGTGAGTCAATGGAATTGAGCTGGTTATTTGTGTTCATTCTATGTACGTCTAATTTGCAGAGCAATGACAAGGTTTTCTCCGCTGGCCTGGACCTCAAGGAGCTTCTGAAACCAGACAAGGAGAGGCTAAAGGAGTTCTGGACCTTGTTCCAGGATCTGTGGCTCGCCCTGCATCTCTGCTGTCTGCCCACTGCGGCGGCCGTTAATGTGAGTTCACCTTTCGGTAGTGATCTTGGCCAGTGGCACTGATTTTTTCGTCCAGGGTCATGCTCCTGCCGCCGGCTGCGTTCTGGCTACAGCCTGCGAGTACCGCGTCATGCTCCCGGATCTCTTTATCGGCATCCACGCCACCCGCTTCAGCTTCGTCATCTCCAAGTGGATGATGCTCTCGTATCAGAGTGTCCTGCCACGTCGAATTGTGGAGCGAGCACTGAACCAAGGTAAGCTCTTCCGCACCCAGGAGGCCCTGGAGGTGGGCCTAGTCGACGAGGTGGCGGACAGCAAGGCAGAGGCGCTGGCCAAGTGCGCTGCCTTCATTGGAACCTTCGACAAGGCCAATCCAGTGGCCAGGACCCTAACCAAACGGATGTGTCGCGAGCCGGATGTAAGAGAGCTTCTGAACGACCGGGCCGGGGACCTGCTGGAGTGTGTGGATTATGTCCTCACGCCCCTTTTCCAGGAGGGACTGTGCGCCCACCTCGAGGGACTTAAGAAGGGAAAGTAGAGGGTTACGTAGACTAGATGATGGTCCCATTGCATTTATTAATTAATTGTTATTAAAAATATGTTTTAATCCGAGAGTGACTCGTGCTTTGAGCGATGTGTCTCTAGCGGTAGGTTGGCTAGAGCCTCTGTCATCATTTCCATGAATGAATTGATCTCCAGTACCTTGGCTCGGTGGCGGTCCACCTCTTTGCTGGAAAGGGAGACTTTTATTAGTGGCTGTCGGGTCTGATCCTATGTGGGATATAAGTACTTTTTTAGCTTCTTTATCATGTCGTCTATGAATTCCCTACTGCGGTTGGCCATGCGATCCTCTCGTTCGTACACCCGCGAGGCGTGAGATGACCTCATGGCCTCCACAATCTGGAGGAGTGCATCACGATCAGCGACACACTTTCGCAGTTCCTCGGGAATGGCGTTCAAATCATCCCGCATGAGCCTTGAGGAGAGGTATTGCGACACAATCTCCGTCATATTGTCGGCAAAGTGTCCACAGACATCGCGCAGCTGCTGGAAAATCACCTGGGCCTGTTCCACAAAGCTGGCCATGAGCTGGGAGATTTTGCGCTTAAAGTTCAGCGTGGAATCCTGAGTAATGAAATAATGTATTAACAAAACCGGAAGGGTTTCGTTGTGCTCACCTCAACAGCCTCGTGCAGATGAAGCTCCTGTGCCATTAGGCTCTGCCACATTTCGTTCAGGGAATCCTCAAACTTTCCAGTAAGGGAATCCAGCTGAGCTGACACCTCTTCCAAGTCGTCATCGCGTTGATCCAGATCTCGCCACTTTAACCGCATCTCTTCGAAGGTTCGCTCCTTGTATTGGAGGAACTCCTCGATTTGCGTTTGACCCTGTGACTGTAGCTCCTCCTGCCCCTCATACAGGTTGGTATTAAAGTCCCTGATCTCCTCATCTCGCTCCCCAAAGCGCTCCAGACCAAGACGATAGATCTGCTGCGTCAGCTCGTGAAAATCCTTGGTGTACTCTTCGGTTAGCTCCTGCGCTGGAGCTCCAACCAACATCAGAATGCGCCCGTTGTCATCGTCGCGCCACAAAGATTCGTACAGCTGATGGCCATCTAGGTGTTCCACAAAGCTGGAAGCTAAACGTTCCGCCTCGGCCATTTCCCGTTCCTCCGTGGCCAGGCCTTGTATCTCGCGCTCCTGTTTGTCCTCGATCTCTCGCAACTCACGGCTTGGGGTAAAATAATTGTATTTTAATGAAAAAATCCAAGACACGAGGGGATTTACTCACTAGAATCGCTTCTGGGCCTCCTTGTGCGTCTCCTCCTTAATGAACACATATTCGTAGTAGTTCAACTGGGGCAGTATGGCAGTCACATACAGCGACAAGGGGAAGTCCGGCATTTTGGCAATGGGATTACCCTCCAAATTCAGCACCCTCAAGCTGCTCACGAAGCGTAGGCGTTCGATCTGGCTTAATAAATTTAAGAAACTCATTTAAAAATGTAACTTAAGCGCGGGGAACCTTACCCCCTCCACCGTGTTGATTAGATTGTTGCCAATACTGAGAATGACCAGTTTCTCCAAAGTCTGCAGGTTCTCGATCTTTTGGATGCGATTGCTGAAGAGCGACAGCTTTTCCAGATTGACCAGCGTCTCTAGGTTCTCGATTCGCGTTATGTAATTGAAGCTTAGGTTGAGATCCTTGAGGGCAGTTAACATGCCGAGGTGCTCGATGACCTCAATCTTATTGCAGTTCAAACAGAGCGTTGTTAGATTAGGCATCATCCAGAGATGGTCAATCCGCAGGATATCTGCAAGGCAAGGCAGAAACTAAGCCTGAGATACTCTTGGGACCCTGCACAGTGCTTACTCTTGAACTCCAGGCGCATAGTGCGAATGCGTTCGTAGACCACCGGTTCCAGCTGGTGGAGGCGTCTCGCCTCACCCTTTTGGCCTTCTTCCAGATAGGCGGTTTCAATCATGTTGCGATCTATGATACCCGGCTCCGGGCAGTTGACCTCGTCCAGGAAGCCCCTTAGCGGCTCCTCCGCCTCCTCCGCTTCCTCCTCCTCCCCACCTTCTGGCGTTTTGCTGACCGGTTCGTCCATTTTGGTGGGCTCTCACAGGACATGTGCCAAGTCGCTGAAACTCCGCGAATGGACACGAAGCCCGGTTGTCAGGGGCAACCCAAACAACAGGGCCCTGCCTAGTAACCATCGCTCGGCGGCTCCACCCCACAAAGTCTTCGGGAGCAGGTGTAAATGGAGACCCGGCCAGCCGGCTGCTCGTGGCTCTTCGGCTCTGTATAGTCCGCTCTCCGGTCTAAAGGTGGTGGCGGTCTACTTAGGGCTGCGGTTGCTTGGGTCGTCGCGTTGTTGTGGATATCGGGCCTGGCAGTTGTTAGTGTTTGCTTATCAAATCAACTCCTGTCCGCGAAGGATATCCGCATAGGGAGCAGCCATAAATCGCAGTTAATACACGGACTAACAACTGATTAAAAGATCTCGGATTTAAATGCAATTGCGATTAAGGTACGCCTGACAAGTGATTGTGCTCTTCCTGCACTGCTCTCCGGTAGCGCCAGTGTCTAGGGATAGGGAAGAGTCCGAGAGGACTTTGTGACAACCCTCGTTCAATCGATAAAGTGACCCCGAACATTTGAGTTTGTTTATTTGCTGGTACACGGTGCGAAAAGTCGTGTATCTCGGCTGTAGCTGTGCATATATGTATGTGCGTTTGTAGTTATTCCCGATTAGCCATCGGTTGGATGTGCGTGCCTAAAGTTTAAGTGAGTCAACAAATGTGAGGGGTTCAAGGCTGTGACGCAGGATTCAGCTAAGCGCCAGGTCGAAATGTAAACCAAAACAATCAGATGTGTATGCATATACTCCATGTACCCCAAGTGTGTACATATATCGAAGGTGGGAAAGGTTCTCCTCGCATACAATGAATAAATTATCGCCCAAGGAACTCGATTCACCAAGTGACCACAAAACCCATTACGACACCTTAGCCAACCGCCTTAAGCAGTCAGTAGCCAAAAATCAAACTAAAGGATAAGCCTCAGAGTTGATATGTAGGTATCAAATTTAATAAGCTTGATATTTAACGGCTTAACTGATTGTTAATTTTCAACGCTCAAAAAGTCCACTTGAACCTATTGATTTTTGATTCTGTCCGGTGCTTGCATAAGTTCCAGTTCCAAAGTTTGAATAATTTTATTAAATAATGCGTGAAGCTCAGAAAGTGTCTCTTTCTTCTCATATATTTGAGGGTGGGAATGGCCCAGGCATAAGGGGTTGATACCGTAAATAAACAAGCCGAAAAGGAAGGATATCCCGATTTTATTATCATTTGATCTAATGGGTTAATACAATAAATGAAGACGCCGAAAAGGAAGGACAACCCGATTGTATTATTATTTGCTTTAAAATTCGAACAAAAGTGTATCAACAATGTAGGGTATTTTGTTAATGTTCCATCTTTATTACATTATAAAGATATCGGAAGAACTTACTTCCCAAGCCCAAAGGAATATTTTCCTGTTTTTGTATTTGCCAAAATGACAAATGACGTTGGGAATGGCCTAGGTCTAATACAATAAATAAGGAAGCCGAAAAGGAAGGACATCCCGATTATATATTTTATTTGTTTTAAAATCCAAACAAAAGTGTATCACCAATTAAGGGTATTTTTTTAATGTTCCATCTTTATTACATTATAAAGATATCGGAAGAACTCACTTCCCAAG